>SNQJ01S0014485.1:15865-44849 GCA_010110895.2 Picea sitchensis | reverse complement strand
TTTTAATGTTTATCTTCTGATGTTTTCAATTAAGAAATTCTTAACTGCTTCTTAGTTGAATTTATCTTTCTCATCTTTTCTTCTGTCCATCATTTAAGCTACTAAAAGATCCAATGAGTATATTATCTCACCCTGTGAAAGTCTTCTTTTCTCGTTTCTGTTTGTATTTCATATTAAATTAAATACAGACCCCATAGCCCAATGGAGGTGTAGACTGTCTCAACCAATTCAAAAACACTTTAACAACAAAACCTACAGATTTCTTTACCTAGCCTAATATCTAAATTGAAAACATAGCTAAATCATATAGAGAGATCCCTCTCTAAAGCTTGAAGGGCTATATCCCATCTTTAAAAGTGGTTGGATAAAGTTACCTTTGTAGATTTCTTCTGTTTCAACCTCTAGGAAATTTACCAAGTGCTAACAGTTTATATTCATCATCTACAAATTAATGAACCTCAAGAGATTAAGCCCCAAATTGTAGATTATGTACATACTCATACACCTCTGCACATCCCAGATGCACCTGTACAAATCCTAGTGAGACATGAGACTCATGCTTTATCTCGTACTATTGTTGAAATTCCAGTTAGCTATAAGCCCCTTGATTTAACTCCTATACCTGTGAAAATCCCAAGCCGATACAAGACTCTAGATTTGCCTCCTATTCTCCATGACCTCCCTACCAATTACACCAATAATATGACTAGGTTTGATGGAGAAAATGTGGTCACTACTGAAAACCATATACAAAGTCTTGAGGATTTTCTTGATCTATTTGAGGTGGAAGATGATGATGTCTACATCAGAATGTTTTTCCTATCATTGCAAGGTAAAGTCAAAGATTGGTTTAAGAATCTTCCAACTGCAAGAATTAGCAATTTCCATCAATTTGTAAAAAAAATCTAGATCGATGGGTGATCATGAGAAATGTCTTTCTCATCCTATGAGAATATGACCATTTGAAAAGACAGTTAGGGGAGATAGTACATCAATTTTCAACAAGGTTCAATAAGGTGTACCATGCAATGTCGGTTGATATAAGGCCACCCCCAGGATTATCTCACTTGCATTACCCTGATTCTTTCGATCATGAAATGACATTCCAATTAAGAGAAAGGAACATTGCCACCCTTGAAGAAATGCAAAAGATTGTGGTTGATGTGGAAGCTAACTTGTTGAACAGAAAGGCAAAGTTAGAAGCATCGATGAAAGAGAAAATAGAAAAAGAATAGTCACTATCTTCAGAAATGAAATTAGATATTTTGACTAACATAGTCAATGAAGTAATTCATAATATTAGTAGGTGAGAGGAACATGTTGTTCGAAAACCTTATGTTCCATTAATGCTAGAAAGGAAAAATATCAATGTACCCAAGATTTTTCCAATTCAGCCTCAGTATTTTGATCCACCCAATGATTAATTGATGTACTCAATCCACAACATATCCAAAGATGAAGTTCAAAATAAGATGGTGATGAGAAAACATCCTCAGATGATGTGCATGTTCGATGACCTTGCATATGTAGATGATTTTCCAGGATATAACCATCCCGGTGATGATTATGTAGTTGATTTTGATGATGATTGTTCATAGAAACTATCACTATCTTCAGGGGAAGATGAAGTCCAATTACCACTATGCCAAGATGACAATAAAACTCTGCATACTAATCAATATTGCATGGAGGAAAGTGCAGAAAATTTTCAAGAAAATGCAAACTGCATGCCCCTATGTTTTGCCTCACTCCCGAGGGAACATTTTAAGCAGGTTGAAAATAGAAAGGATGAGGAACGCTCTGATGCACCAAGTGAGGAGGACAGGGGTGATATATAAGTTGTTGTAGATTCATAAGTGTAGCCCTTGAGTCTTTGTGCAGGCCAAAATTCAGATGAAAACACAAAGCCTGAGACATGTAATGAGTTGATCCATTTTGATTCCATGCCCTTATGTTTCAGTTCATTTCATATTTTGGAAAGGAATATTGGCCAGATTCTGGTTGAGGATCATAGTGTAAGCCATGAAATACCAACAGAACAAATTCCACAGTCATCTAAAAACATTTATGACCCTATAACTAATATGCTAGAAAAATTGTTATGATATGGATATGATCAAACTGTCAGCTACAGGGGTGTGTTCAACATAAGTATCATTTCAAATCCCATCATAGAAGTTGCAACCATGTCAGGAAGTGCATGAGGAAGAAAATAGAATAACTACAACATCAAATCATGAAATTGAGTTGGTTAAATTTGAATATCCAGTAATATATCATATTTATAATGATCATATAACTGTCTATATGGAGAAGCTATTATTTTCAGAATACCCATTGATTCCCAAAGTTTTTGGAATTGTCCACAATCCCAGAACTTTTTGTTGTGAAGATCAAGATGGAAAGAAATTCATGATGCCTATACAAGTTCTATTTCTGATATTGATTGTAAACATTGAAAGAGTGGAGTCATTAGAGCAGTTGCTTGACTGGCTGCATGGCATTATTGTATCATTTAGAGAAACAAAATTATCAATAGTGTAGGGTAGGTAGAAGTCTTGAATAAGATTAGTCATTTGAGCATCTTTTTCAGTATTGTGTGGTTTCCAATAGATTCTGCAGTTGATAGTATATAGTTCAGTGCTCAATAAAAAATGAGCCAGTTCGAAGATTATAACTGCAGTGACTCCATGGCCCAATGAATAAATCATCGATCTGCATGTTCGGAGTTCAGTGGTTCTCGACACCTCCTGAAAGATATCCCATCCCTAGGTGGAGCCTATGTTGGGGTCCTATAATCATAGGTAAACTGACTCTTCAGTTTTTTATTTTGCGTTGCTCCCGTGATGACGAAATCTGGCTCGGTTGATTCCATTTTCCCCCTCTATCCATTTTCGCCCGATCCTTCACCACCCTGATGCATCCTTCATCCACTTTTGCACCACTCACTCCCTTATCCATTTGTTCCATTGGCTACATCTTTCCCACCACTCATCCATGAATAAACAAGCTTAGGAAAAAAAGAACAATAGATTAATAATGTTAGTAATAAAATTTAGTATAGTTAGTTTAATTAAAATATGTGAGACTAGTTAATAATTAATTAATTAATCAATTAATAATTAAGTTAATTGTTAATGCTTAGGTTATTTCTTTATTAATCACACATTAAAAGAAATTATAAATAAAAAATATATTAAAAAACATATAATATATAATAAAAATAAAACGTATACATTAAAAACAAGATAAAATATAAAATAACAATTAAAAAATTATAAAAAACATATATTAAATAAATAAAACATATAACAAAAACAAATTAAAAAAAAAACACAAATATAAAACAAAAACACTAAATTAAACGACACATAATAAATTAAAAGTAAATACAAAAAAATTAAAAATAAAATAAATAAATCAAAAATATCAAACAACATATCCTAAGTCTACCCGACACTTTCCACGTACATTTGAGAGCCCCCCTCCCTCACGTCACATCGCCTCAAGGGGGGTCCGGGAAAGTGGTATTGGGAGGGACACTTGTCACCCCCTGGTGATTTCAGACCCCCCCTCCCAATACCACTTACCACCTCAGGGGGGGTCCGGAAACCACCTTCCCCCTGCAAAACCGCTCACCCAAAAAACTCAAAACCGCTCACAAGAGAGAGGGTTTTGTTCATAATAGGATGAATAACAAAAACCTCTTCCATATTTTTCACAGGTGCCACCAGTTGGGAGAATCAAAGCCATCGTTCATCCTCATTTTTCAGATTTTCATTTTTTTCTGTTTCAGTCTTGATTTTGCGAGAGCTGTTTCGGCGAGCTGGAGATGAAATTGGAGAAACCAAAGGAATTTTTTGTACATAACATGATCATATATAATAACCTCCTCTATATTGTACACATGTGCCACCGGTAAAGATAAACAAATGTATGATTTAACCCCTTTTGTGCAGAAATTTAGCCCGTCTTTCATGGCGAACAGTTCCATATTTTTGGGGATTTGTTGTTATTTTTGGCCAAGGTGGCTGAATCTGAATTTCTAGGCTTGAGGGGTGATCTCTCCTATTTATTCATGTAATTTTAATGTAAAAGGGTTGATCCTTGCACCTAGAAAAGCTATTCTCTGTAATATTTTTTAGATCCACCAATAATACAAAGGAATTGATTTACACGATGCTTGCGTCTGGATATTGGTGATTGTATTATTTCTATGTTAATGTCTTCTTACTATGTTGTCACCTTGTTTTCTAGTTCTAAATATTAAAAGGAAGTTAAAGAACATAATTTACCTTGTGTACTCTATATCTAACCTTTTATCAGTGTGCATGTTATTCTTCTGATTTTAAGTGAATGAAATTCTTCAATGCTTCTTTACTTAAATGAACCTTTCACTTGTTCCATCATTCCATCACATTTAATTTTAATCGATCTAGTGTCTTGACTATCTCACCCTGTGAAGAATCCTTTTAAAAGTTGTTTATCTGACCTTAAGTTTTAACGCAGACCCCATAGCCCAATGTCATTCTAAATCAGTCCTTCAACCAAACGCCTTAAATCTAAAACAAATCCTATTCTGCATATCTAGCCTAATATCCATACACAAACAAAGTTATATTAGACATAGATATCCCTCTCTGAGTCTTGGAGGGCTAGATCCTTGGCTCGAAGAGGTTTTGATGTTGCCTCTATGACTGCCTCCACAACCTTGGGCAAATTACAGAGTGCTAACACAACTCTTTACACAACATCAACAAGATTTCCAAAATCTTAAAAAAGATGCCAGTATTCTACCCACATAACATCCTCATGCTCCCATGTCACATCCTCAGGACTCTACCAGGTCCACTAGACATTGAAAATCCCTATGGATCGATTATGGAGCTATTTTCTCTTCCTGTCGAATATGCGCACAAGATCCACTTGTAAGATGCCTTCTTGCTCCACCTGAATCACATTCCAATAAATTAGATGGTTAGGATCAGGTATATATTTCTTAAGAAATGAAACATGAAACAAATTATGTACAATAATGGATGTAGGTAATGCAAGAATACATGCAACTAGCCTAATCCTTTCTAGGATTTCAAACGGCCCACAAAATCTGGTTGTCAACTTCGAACAATTTCCTAGCTTCAGGGAACTTCTATTGGCTTTCACTTTCAGGAAAACATGCTCTCCCACTTTAAACTCTCTGTGGGTTTAGTTTTTATCAGCATAACTTTTCTTCCTGTCTTGGGAAACCTTTAAATCCTTCTTAATTTTTAGCATTTTCTCTTCCATATCCTTCATAAAATCTAGCCCAACCATTGCTCTAGTAGCTGGATTATCCCAGCTTATTGGAGTATTGTACTTTCTGCCATAAATTTCTTCAGATGGGCTCATCTTCAACGATGCTTGATACCCATTTTTGTAGGAAAATTCTACCAAGTGTAGGTAGTCTTCCCATTTACATGGTTTGTCCATAACATACATCCTTATCATATCTTCTATCACTTGGTTCACCCTCTCTGTCTTCCCATGAGACACAAGATGATAAGAAGTGTTGAAATTCAGATTCGTTATGAACCCTTTGAATAACCCTTTCCATAATTTTGAGGTAAATTTCGGGTCCCTCTCAGACACAATTGTCTTGGGAATATCATGCAATCATGTTATTTCCCTTATAAAAATGTCAACAATGTTAGTTGTCTTTTGATTAGTCTTCAATGGAATAAAATGGGCATCTTTCATAAGATTTTCCACCACCACCATGATTGAATCATGTTGCTTGCCTGTTCTTGGAAATCTTATGATGAAATCCATTGTCACTACCTCCCACTTCCACTCGGGAATGGGTAAAGTTTGTAGAAACTCGGCTGGGTGTCTATGCTCAGCTTTAACCTTCTATCGTTCCATACATCTGGCTATGTATTCTACAATTTCTTTTTTCATACCTAGCCAAAAGTAATGGCTCTTGATTGCTACCACATTTTTCGGATATCCAGGGTACCTTGCATAAGGCACATTATGCATTTCATTAAAAATCATAAGTTTCAAGTTCTGTACATTAGGTACACAAATTGTATTCTTGTACAGAAGTGTTCTGTCAATTTCCAATTTATAATTTTCCACTTTCTGTGGCATCTCACCTTGTTGTAGCTTTGCTACCAAATCCCTGTACTACAAATATGCATTTGCAGCCTCTAAAATTCTTTTTTTAATATCAATTCGGTACATGCTAATGGTTTTATCATGTAATTCATGGACTCTCCTGCTAAGTGCATCAACCACTTTTTTCTCTTTTCCTTTGATATGCTTGATATCAAAGTCGTACTCACAAAGGAATTCCAACCATCTACTTTGCCTAACATTTAACATTTAAGGTTTCCTAATCAAACAAATACTTCAGACCATTATGGTCAGTCCTTAGTTCAAATCTCCTTCCCATGAGGTAATTCCTCCATGTATTTAGAGCGTTAATGATGGTCGCCAACTCAAAATCATGAGTTGCATAGTTCCTTTCATGCTCTTTCAACTTTCTAGATTCATAACAAATCATGAGACCATTTTGATTGAGGAATCCTCCCAATCCTTCTTTGCATGCATCTATGCAAACCACAAAATCTACATTTGGATTTGCAATCCTCAGGATTGGAGCACTGGTTAGCAATTGCTTCAATCGCTAGAATCTTCTCTCACATTATTCTTTCCATTGAAATTTCTTCTCCTTCATTTGCAAGGAAGTAATAGGGTAAGATATCCTTGAGAATCCTGCAATGAACCTTTTGTAATAGCCCACTAGACCCATAAAGGATCTGACTTTTGTCACAATCTTTGGCACTGACCATTCTCTGATGGCCTCAATCTTCTCAGGATCTACGACTATCCCATCCTTTGAAATGATATGACCCAAGTATTGGATTTTCTTTTGACAAAATGAGCATTTTCTCAATTTGGAATACAGTTGGTTCTCTCTTATCACTTGTAACACCATCCTCAAATGTTGTTCATGATATTCCTCCAACTTCAAATAAACCAAAATTTCATCCAAAAAGACTATGACAAACTTGTCCAGATAGTCCTTGAATACACCATTCATTAAACACATAAAACAAGGGGTGCATTCGACAACCCAAATGGTACCACTGTGAATTCATAGTGACCGTACTTTTCTCTCAAGGCAGCCTTGTTGATGTCTTCATCATTTATTCTTACCTAGTGATAAAATGATCTAAGATATATTCTCGAAAATATCTTATCTTCCTTCAACTGGCCAAAAACATCATTGATCCTTGTTAGAGGATACTTGTTCTTAACAATCACTTTGTTCAACTATCTAAAATTGATGCACAATATCAACGTCCCATCCTTCTTCTTCATGAATAGGACCGAGGATCCCCAAGGTGACACACTTGGGTGTATATACTTCTTACAAAATAAGTAAACTTGGGCAATTGCAATTCTTTCAGCTCTGTTGTACTCATTCTATAAGGATCTTTTGATACTAGATCTTCTCTAGGAATCAAATTTATAGAAAAATCAATATCTCTCTTCAGGAATAATCCTGGTACCTTCTAGAACACATATTAAAACTCTTTTAGTACCACATGGTGTTCGATATTTGAGACCTCATCCTTAGATGCTTCCTCCACATGAGCTGCAAATAATTGATACCCTTTTCTGTAGCACTTCTTCAGATGCATTGATGAGATTTCTCCGGTAGCAACAACTCTAGGAATTCCTTGGACTATTCTCTGATTCCCCTCCTCATCTAGACAAGTGAATGCCTTGTTACAATAGTCTAGGATGGCATGGTCCTGGTCCAACCAATCCATCCCAATTAGACAGTCATAGGAACCTAAAGGGAGAATGTTCAATTCGACACTTGTGCTCAGGCCATTCATGTCCACTGGACAGGACTTAACCAACTTGACAAATTGTCTCTTGGCTCCTGTACACAATTGCACTAGCCAAGATTTCTCATGATTTCTTCTTGGAAAATGTAAAATTTACACCATCCTAGGGTCTACATAACTATGACTAGATCCTCAGTCAATTAAAATAGAAATGGGTTGGTTGTTTCTCATACCTTCCACTTCGATCATGTGTGATTGAAATTCATCTTGCTTGTTGTCCAGGGCTACATAGATCCTAGGTATTCTACTACCCATGTCCTCCACTATTTCATATTTCTCAACATTATGGACATTTCTCACTTTGCCATTTTTGTGGGGACAATCTCTCTACTTGTGGTTTCCCTGACAGCCCCAACACTCAATGGGCATCTTCCTTGGCCTTTGTCCCCCTATGTCAGTCGTTATCAACTCTCTAAATGATGCCTCTCCTTGAGGAATGTTTCTGAAAAAGGGAGCTTTGTTTCCCTTTTACCTCTTCTCTTTATTAAACTTCTTCCGGTCATCCTAAGCCTTCTGAAAAGTAGGCTTTTCTCTTTGACAAGTATTTCTCTCTTCTTATAATTTCTTCCATAGTCTTAGGGTCATCATACTGAATATTTTCCCCAATGGAAGGTGGTAGTCCACTCATATACCTTTGAATCTTGACAGTCTCATATTTGATGAATGAGACATACTTCAACAACTCCAAAAACATTCATTCGTATTCGTCAATGGACATTCTACCCAAGCAACCATGTCTTGCCATATTCCTCCTTATTATGTTCTCCATAAGATGTAGGAGGCTTGATCTTGTTCATTTCTCCCTTCAATTCAACCACTCCAGGTCTCTTGTGATTTCTCGTAGGAGATGGGATGGGATTTCTCATAGGTCTCTTGTGATTTCTCTTGTGTCCCTCCTTATTGGACTGCTTCGGGGAGTGACGATGATGCATGCAAATGCTTCTTGATATTATTTTTCTCTCATATATCTTGCGACCTCCTATTTTTCTTGAGTCGCTCTCCTTATCCAACTTATTTTATATTCTCTCCAAACTCTTCATCAACTTTAAGTTGAATTCTCCTTATTGATCCTTGGCTTTCAGGAGATTTTGGTCATCTTCTCGGTGAGTTTGGGCATCTTTCTGTTGTTGTTCAATGATTTTCATCATACTTTCTTCCTAATATATCTCTTCTCCATGTCCATTGGACTTATATCCTTCATCTCCCAAATGGACATCTACTCCTTTTACCTCATTCTCTGAACTGGAAGCAGTTTGTGCCTCTTCCATTTCTTTGCATTCAATATCAACTCTATTCATTTCTGGCTCTCTTTAAAATTATGCAAACACAATGTGTATACCACTGGAATTTGTCAGGCCATCATTCCTTAAAAAATCCCACAACATTGATAAACCAATCTGATTTAAGAAAAACGTTTAGATTTCATTCTCTGTGATTCTCATTCAATCAAGAATCCCCATAGATTTCTTCTTTCGAAGCTCTGCTCTACTAAGTTTTTGGGCACTATCCCGTTTCTATCAGTCCCCAATCCACATGAACATGGGTCATGACCAATCACTAGATCAATAAGTGCGTACTCGGGCCTTAGGCCTTCAGCTTCAAAATATTTCCAAGCACCACACAACGATCTTTGGGAGTTCATAATTAACGAAATCACGAAGTAGGGAAGATCAACCATCCACTACTACTCAACATCCAATGATTGACACTTGCTATGGAACTTCAAGAATGTGATCTATGGGACATCGGAGCTTCAGAGCTTTGAGACTTCGGGAGATCTCACATCCACACACCCCCAATGTCCCGAACGCTTAATTTTCGAACACTTCCATGATACTTTTGTTGACGTCATTACGTCACATCACGTAACACTTTTCCAATTGTGGGGGCATGAAATGGTGGTTTGGAGTAACCCTCCTTTCATCCCATAATTCTCTTGATGCTAATACGTAACCCCTCGGTGAAACCATGGTTTGGATTGCGAGACCGCCTTGGAGAATTAACTTTCGTGCAACTTGGGTTCCCGCAATGCCTCCTAGCCATCGATATTTGGTGTATCGTGATCAAAACCATTGTGGGTCTATCGAACTTCAAATATGTTATGTAACCTCAGTGTCCACATAGTACAACTATCACCAGCTAAGGAAGTGGCACATGAAATGCCTATGAAATTCTACGTCACCCATGGTGATGTCCTCATCCATTGTCACATCTTCTCTTTTGTTTCGGGACTTCAGGACTTAGGAAGTTTGTGCATAAACACGTCCCACTTCTCTCGATCATCGAACTCTGAAATTATGATCTGTCATGAGATCTAATGGTAAGGCTTCTCACCGGATCTACGGTGTAGATCCACTTCCGGACTTCGGAGATTCGGGCTTCGTCCTTTCTATTATTTTGCATCAATTTTCACTGAAGTAGTGAATTCTGAAGGGCTTCCAGGTTAACCCTTTTGCACCTTCTCCATATATTATGGTCACAAAGGATTTCCCTTCCTTCTGAATGGATCCTATGACTCCAACACCACAAGTGTTGATCTCTCTCTCTCTGTGGCCAAATACCACGCCGACTGCAGTTTTATTGTACCGCTACTTCTCCTGAGCTTAATAACATGGTCAAGTAACCCTTTGGCACTCAGAAACATTTTGAGGTTCGAAATTGGTTCCTCCAGACACAATTTCCACTCAAAACCTTGCATCTAAAGACCACTTATCCGGCCGATCTAGGCTCAGCATTGAAACCACGCTCTGAAATCAAATTTTGTCTACTTCGACAACAATTCACTCTGAAAACTTTGTCTCGTTATCCACTAACATGGCCCATCTAGGCTCAGTGTCAAAAACATGGCTTTGATACCAATTTGTAACATCCCCATCCACCAATAGGCCAGGCAACGCTACTACGTGGAACATTCACATCTATACATAGATATATAACATGCATTTTAATCAATTAAGACACTTAACCACAATAATCACATAATTATTGTTACCATTCAAGTTCTAATGTAATAGACAATAAATCAGATATGCAACGAAATACATGATAACATTTAATCATCACAAATTATGCATAAAATACATAATTAAGTACACAATTGATACTTATATTTTAGGATGGATTAACTCGACCAACTACGTCCAGACCTTCCATGAACCTCCCATCCTTAGACCCCGCTTCTCATCATGATCAACAGTGGGGT
Organism: Picea sitchensis; assembly: GCA_010110895.2. Classification (NCBI taxonomy): domain Eukaryota; kingdom Viridiplantae; phylum Streptophyta; class Pinopsida; order Pinales; family Pinaceae; genus Picea; species Picea sitchensis. The sequence continues at coordinate 33,746 of SNQJ01S0014485.1, read as the reverse complement.
CACCCCCGAGCTGGGACTAATATCCACCCCGTGAAAGGGAATCCTAGACTAGGCTAAGGTTACTAGAAAACTGCACAATGAAACTGGAAGGATTCTCCCCAGGAGCCTTCTTATGCCCACTACTCATGGAATCCCATTCCCCACATGCATGTTCCATCCAGGAGTATACAACTTCACTATCACACAATCCATCAGCTCCTTCACCTCCCTCTCTGGGTCTCGACAAAAGGATGGATCAATAATTATCAGAGCTTTGTAGTTGGTTCTAGACTCCCTCTAGGAGAAAACCACTTCCCAAGAACTCTCTCACCTGGAAAGAGATGCTCACAGGCCTGACAACCTACCTCTTCAACCACGGGTCTGTCAACTCGCTTCTTCAACCAGTTCAACTCAATTCCCACAAGGTAAGGATAACAACAACAATAATTGGTCAACACCACTCAGGAAAATATAGGGTAGAAACCCACAAACGGTTCAGGTACAGACTCGGCTCTACAAGGGTGGATAAACTGGGTTCACAGGATGCATAGGAGACATGGCTTAGTCCATGGTTTTGACACTGGTTTTCAAGGTGCATGAAAAGGAATCAATGGAGAGGTCGAACGCAGATGCAAATGGTTCAAACAAAGGATGCATTGGCTTCTCAGGAAAACATCACAGTTTTCTAGTTTCAGTGCTACGTAAGGGTATACAGAGATTAGACATCGACCCACATGGTTCAGACAATGGATGAAATAATGGAGGAAAAAACCCCAACCTAGATGACGCTTCAGCCTTTAACTAAATGTGCCTAGGTCAACACTTGTCCTCCTAGAGCTCCACGCGTTTTCTTCTGCACATGCTACCCCTCCCAGGACTTAGGATAAAAACATGCCTTTCTCATAGTTTTGGAATAATAATAAATTATTATTCTAAAGGACTTAAGCCCCTAAGATTAGCCCCTCTTTCCAACGTTTCATCCCCCTTTCCCTTACCCACTCTATAAAATCTTAGTCCCCCATCACTCTTTCTTTGTGGTTGGTCTTCACGTAGCGATGCATATATTTTATTAATGTTTTGCATAATTACATAAACAAAAACAAGCTCCTTCCCTTTAACACTTAGGCTCTTCGGCCCAAAAAACACATAAGCCCACTAGCTTATCAATAATTGCTTCACTAGCCTACAAAATAGGTTTACAATTCATAAATACAACAGGGGCATGTCCTTGGGGATATTATAGTTTTCAGGGAATTCCTGAGGTAGTAGTTCTCTGAGAGGGAACTTAGTGAGGGAAGTATTGTCTCTGATATTCATTATGTTAGAGGAAACTACACACACTTGTGCTGACATAGATGATTTTAAGAGAGGTAGTCCTCCATGATAATTTCCTAACAAGGATAGGTATTTGAATATTCGAGGGCCAATGTCGATGACTAGAAAAGCATTCAAGCTGGCATATACAAGAGGGAGGATGTTATCAATGTTGGAGGAATGATTAGGCTCATAATGTGTAAGCTAGTCGATGGTGACGATTTTCCCGTTATGGGGGAACATCATCGTACGAAACATCGAAGAGCATACTTCATTCATAGAATACATCTAGCTATGTCCAAAAAATATATTGTAATCAAGTGAAGTGTTGATAATTTCAATGCCAATCAGGATGGTTTTTCCCCCAAGTTCTATGGGGAAATTTTGGAAGAGCCCTTAAGGGGATGATGGTCGATCATCATAATCTCTCAAGGTAATGGCAGATGGTACTAGGACATGATGCATGTGGATGCACCTTCATTAATGATGACCAATGAATTGTGATGTTCTAGATATTATATGGTATCTGAAAGGATACCAGAGCGGGGAGGCGTGTTTCTCTACTATCCAAATCAAAGGTGATTATCCATGTATCAGCTAGGTCAACTGCCCCCAAAGTGGAAAGAAAGGATTCGTGCTGTGACGGATAGGTTTGGAGGACCTCCAACATAAACATGCAAGCATAAGACTATGTTAAGTCATCAACCAGACTATAATTATGGGCATCCCTAGAATGAGGGTTATGTATATTCCGTCGTAAATTTATGTGGGGTATACGTGGGTTTGATTTAGTGTTAGGGCGTGGGATCATCAATAGTTGTTATGTTGTAGCTAGATTTGTTTCTGAGGTGGTTTAGGTAGATTTGGGAGGCATTCCATATTCACGATTGCGTGTTTCTAGAAGAATCTCTTCTTTGCAGGTATGAAGGATACTGTGATCGACTGGATTTTCGAGTTGATTGGGACTTGGGGTTTTATATTGCCCCATTTGTGGTGTGGAAATTGTTATCTCTTGTTGGGTATTCATCACACCTTGGTGTGGAATAGGGTTTTTCAAAACGACTGGAGGTGGTGGCTGTAAATAATGTTGTGGGGCAGGCGGTGCCAGAAGGCGTTGTGTGTTCATGGATTCTTTCATCTATTTGTAATTGTCAATTTGGGGGCAGTGGTGAGTATAATGTCCATACTCACCACATAGGGAGAAAGGGAAGTTAGTTCTGAGATTTTTTTTCTTCCCTTTTTGTGGTTTATTAATATTGTTTCCACCTTGGGGGTTCTGGTTGCCTTGATTCTGGTTGCCCCCAGCAGGATGGTTTTGTTGGGGGTTATTTCCTCTTTGTATTGGGTTATTATTGTTTCATTTTCCCCCTTTCTTCCTGGAATTATTCGACTAATGTGTAGGATTTCACATATTCAACTATTCGAAATCATGAACCTGCTGAATGGGGGAGTGATTAACAAAATTAATGTCATCATGTGGTTTTCCTGGTGGAGGAGAAACTGCCTGGGGAGGACTAGGAAATGGAAAATATTGATGGTTTTGTGGAGATGATCCATATGGCATATAGTAATTTTAAGTACTTCAGCTACTTTTGGGGTTATATACAATGTTTTGGGGTGGACCCGTACTTGATTGAGAGACTGAATGCATCAGGGGTACCAGAGGGGGTCCCCCAAACAACGAAGTGGGAAAAACAGGGTATGATTGTTGGTGCGTGGGAGGAGGGTAATAATACGTCCCTCCATATGGTTGAGGATAATTATTTTTACCATAAGTAGGTGATGGGTGGTTGTAAGGGTTGAGGTGTGCCATAGAACCAATCAACCCATCTGTAGAGTGAGAAACCCTAGGTTTGTCTTGGCCAAATGGTATGGGTATGGATGCATTAGGAAATACCATGTACAAGTAACCTGATTGGGAATATATGAGGTCGAATTGTTGGGAATTACTTATAGATTCCTCTTTTGATTGAGGAAAATTGGATTCTCCATCCTTGGAAATCACAGGGATGAGCGATTTAAGAAACCAATCGAGACATTGTTATTTGGTGGTTTCCTTTTTACACAAACCGTGTCGTCGACGCCATTCATGGTTCTGGTCGATGATATGAATAGAAATGATTTGTTTCAAATCAGAGAGAAGTTTAAGCCAGTGTCATGACAAACTGGTAATTGGAAAGAGGACAAAAAGGCCTTGACCAATGAGTCAAAGGTTACATGGGACCCTGATTTTTCCTCCACATACCATTTGGCTCATGAACTAGTGAGAGTTCTTTGAAATAAACTCAAGCAGATGAAATCATCCATGATGTTGTTTGAAGAGAACCATAAGTGGAAGGTCATAACATGGTTGGCAGGGTCTTCCCCTGCTTTTCCTTCAAACTTTGGAATGTATGAAGGAAATTTGGTAGGCATATTGGGTCAAGTGGTATCATGTAAAATGTTGTCATTCATGAGTTTGGTCAAATAAATAATGTTGAGGGATGCCAAGTATGGAAAAGGGGGATTTGGCGGAGGATTAGTTCCAAGAATTGTGTGTGTAGGTAGTGTACCTTTACCTTGAGAAGGATTTGGTGGGTTTGTACTTCTTCCTTGAGAAGACGTCTGACCCCTTCCTCCTTGCGAAGGAGAACCAAAAGATGGATTTCCTTCGGTATTTGAGCTAAGAAAAGTGGAACCAAGTAAAGTTGATCCCAAAATATTAGCACTCACTGGGGTGTAAGATGGTGGAGTTGGTGAGTTGGAAAGACTAGGGACTCCTAGAATAGGAGGGAGATTCTGCAAGTGTCTAGAATGATGGGGATTCTATGGTTTCCCTATAGTTCCGACTAGAAAAATGAATTTGTGCAAACAATGACAAGAGAAAAATAAATGGACAAGTGTTTTTTATATTTTTGACATTCACAAAAGAGTATAAGTCACAATTGCATGTAATCGAATGAACATCATAGATAAATCAACTATAAAATAAAAAAGTATGTGGATAGGTTGATTTTGTCTGTGTGGGGGAAAAAAAATGTTGATGTCCTCAAATACCTATCATCCTTCCTCTCAATTTATCACTTGGAAGTGGCGTCTGACTCCACTGGAAAAGGAAGTATTGAAGGTTGAATTAGTCATTTATAATGAGGGGTAGAGGGTGCATCTCCCGAAAGAGCTGGCGATATTTCACAATAGCCACACAAAATCTGACCAAGGTGCGATTGCAGCCCACAACCACCACCTGGGTAGATATCCTATGTTTTTCCACTAAGTACCCTGGTCAAAATGCAAAATTTATATTTTTGTCCTAAAAAATGGGTCACAGGATGGATACGCTCACAAGAGTTGGGTGACTCAAGAAGGGATGCACAGAAAAACCAGACCTCGGCCTTCGACCCTTCATGGGTATCTCACTGCCTTATGGTATATGAATACTTGACTTGGAGGATTTGAAGGATCCCTATTCTCAACTTATATTGTTTCAAAATGTGAGAACCTGATAACGGGGGTTTCTTTGGATGCCTATCCCTGAGATCCTACCTAGACTAAAAAAAATATTTTAGGAACCTCATGTGGAGTAAAATTTAATGTGTTTTTAGAAATGTTTTAGATGGAGTGGGCTGAGAGATTGGGGTCATGGATCAACCTCCTTCGGATTTAATTGGTGTGCATAACTTCTAAAGAAGTAGTCAGATATTTTGGAGTTCCTTTGAAGTACTTTGTGAGTACTTAAAAAGAAAACTTACTTCGACCTCCACTATTCTAATATAAATTATGTGTGTGAGGAGTGGCTTTGTGTGCAAGAAAGTGAAAATTGTGCAAAATATTTTTAATAAGTTAAGTATAATATTGTAGCATGTGGACTTCCTGTGGTCCTTAGAAATATTCTCACCTAGCTTACTAAGTTATTTGGTACAACCTTTTGAAATATTTAAATCCCTAGAGAACTTTCGTTGTGGATATATGGGTCCTTGCTTGATCCTTTAAACTCCCTCGAATGTTGTCTATACTGGAAAATATTTTGAAACTATCCTAGGATTGTAGACATGTGGGCATGTATAGGCCCTTACTTGATCTCTTAAACTTCTCTAGAGTATTTTATAAACTAAGAAAGTTTTTTGAAAATATCCTAACATTGTAAACATGTGGGAATGTATGGGCCCTTACAAAGCTTTAAGATAATTTTCAAAACATGAGGTACCCAAAGGGGGTTTTGTCCTCTCCTAATGATGTAAGGGAGATGAAATTTCCTTTTAACCATATTTTCCAATTCCTTAGATCACACTTGGGTGTGGGGGAAGAACATACTTGGCGATGAAAATTGATTTCTAGTCCCAAATTATTTGATTGTGTTTGAAAAAAAGAATAACCTTAACTCAAATTTTTAAATGCCAAATGAGCCATCAATGTGGCAAGAAAGAAAAGAGAATTTTTTTTATTCTTTTTACCCATATGTGATTATGTTAGCTAACCTTTCTTGTAAGAAAGGAATTTAAGTGAAGTGTTATTTCTTTACAAAGTGGAGGAGATTAAAATATGAATGCAAGGGGACCTCAAAACACTTAGAAAACCCTTACAATTTGCAAAATATTGAACTTGTGCATAGGCTGTAGCTCTGCCAGTTGTGCCAAGCGCACATAATGCATGGGTTTATGAAGGATATTATGCAGACAATACACAAAGTGCATAAAATGTGCATTTGAGTGTTTCGAAAGTCGCGCACTTCCTGTCACACATCGAGAAAGATATTTTGAGATGAAATTCTCCTCCCTTACCTCTCAATTCTGGATTTGGAAAATTGGACTAGGCCAATTTTTGGTACCAACATAGCCAAACAATTAGAAATAAGTTCTCTCAATACTTAAATAGGGAGGAATTTGATTCATATCCCTAGTATGGTTTCCAATCTGTTGTGTTGGTTTTGTCACATGGGTAAGAAGAAACACAACACTTACTTGACTAGTTAAGTCAGCTAAATAAGAAAAAGGGTTGTGAGTTGATTAGATAATAAAACATACATGAAACAAGGAAATAAAAATAAAAGGAAACATATGTTAGAAAAACTTGAAAGAACTAGAACCATAAAACAAGATGAAAATGGAAATCGTATTGCTACCAATGGATCAACGGATTGATAGGCTAACGTCATAGATAAAGGCACAAACTTATGAATCCTCTATTCCTCCTTGGGAGGGATCTTCATTTCCCTAATAGATATTTATTCTCTTCATACAATGGAAAGTAATAATGGTGAAGAAATGCAATGCCAATCCTCCCAATAGGTGAGTGGAATGGCTCTTGCTATAGTTCTTGAATGATTCAAAGAGAAATGAGGATTCTCCAAGAAGAATTCTTGTAGCATAACAATACCTTGAAATTATTATTTTCTTAGCACACCCATGGAACATATGTATAGTATCCATTCATGGAAAGATATAACTTTTTCATGATGTGAACAAGGGGCCTCTTAGGGTACTTCCTAGCCCTTTATCAGTAACCAAGCTATATTTTGCTCAGATTGGAGTGTCAAATCACGTTGGGGGTCAGAATGAAAGTGGTTGAGAGGATGAAAATATTCATAAATAAGTTTTTCATGAGAAGTGTGTGGGTTTTCTTGTAGATAGTCACACATTCTGTGTAGAGTGTGCAATTAGGGATGTGTTAGCCCAGATATTCTGCGCATAGTGCGTGCACTTCCTTTGGTGAATTTGCACACATTTATTTATGAATAAAGTATATAATTTTATGCCATTTTTTTATGGATTTTTATGTTGTAGGTGTACTAATTGTTGCTGGAACCGATGTCTTTCTTCAACCATTTTTTATAATGATGCGAACGTTTTTTCAGTGATTTTTCGATGATTTTTCAAGTGTCTCTGAGATAGACGTGAATATATACCCAGAAGGAGGAGGTCACAAGTTCAAATCTCTTGTTAGATATTAAATCAAAAAAAAAAATGTTAAAGTTATTGAACACTCTAATCCTCTCTTCTATGGAAAACACAGTAACCAATGACAAAACAACTTTGTAGTTTGTTGTAACATGCTTGCAAGTTACGCAAGCCAAAGAAACATTGTTGCAAACTTAGACTCAAATTCTTCATGATGCACTTGAGTGAAATAATGTTCGACACCATTCTAAACTAATCCTTGTTCATAACAACCTTCATTTTTAAGAAGATGATGATGTTGATTCGTATCAACAACCAACAACCAACGTAACCACAACTCAGTGAGATAGCTTCATATATGAATGTAGATGAAGTTAATATTCAAATTTTTGAGCTCATCATCGGAACTTGGGAAGAAATCAGGCACAACAAGCATATAACCGGTATCATATATGAAAATAAAGTGAACTTTCATATTTTGTATTATACCAAATTGATCCAATTCCAAAGTGTTGGACTACTTCAAGAAAGTTCATATTCACCTTCTCTTGTTCAAGAGAATATTATGATATGCCAACTGAAGGATATATATATATATATATATATATATATCATTCTTCCTCCCTCTTACAATGACATATGATAATGTTAATATACAATAATTGGTGAAGAGACATAAGTCTTCCCCGACGACATTACAATTGTTATTGAGACTAATTAATAATTAGTGATTGTGGTATATTATAAGTCATCCATTCCTGAAATAATTCATCCTNATGACATATGATAATGTTAATATACAATAATTGGTGAAGAGACATAAGTCTTCCCCGACGACATTACAATTGTTATTGAGACTAATTAATAATTAGTGATTGTGGTATATTATAAGTCATCCATTCCTGAAATAATTCATCCTTAAAGTATTGGTAATCATGAGTGTTTTTATCTAAAATATTCATTCTCCCAAGTAGTGTCATCCTCTGGAAGGTTCCTTCACTTGATGACGTAGTCTTTGATACTTCTCAAATGAAGGAATTTGCTTCGAACTTATATGATGCATTAAGGTTATTGAACTAAATTCCCTTTCTAATACATGAGAGGAATATCTGTCTATACAAGAGTTGATGTTTTCAACTTTTTCTTTAAATAAGAGACATGAAAAGTGTCATGTACTTTCTCCTTGATCAATATTTATACATCATAGGATGCTTGGTGTACCCTCCTTCGAATTTAGTAACGACCATAAAACTTGGGTGCAAGTTTATGGTTTTTGAGTTTTTTTAGAGTATTCTATTTGTATGGTTTGAGTTGGATTAACACCTAGTCTCTAACCTTGAATTCACGATTGTTTCTTTTCAAATCGGCTTGTTTCTTGATTCAATTCATTTCTTGTTCAAGATGAGTTTAAAGAACACACAAGGTTTCATCAGAAGTCGCTAGGTAATGTTTTAGAGTGGGGGCCTTGAAATTAGAGACCACATATTACCTTATTATTGGTGGAAGATAACCATATACAACCTAAAAGGGGGTAATTTTCATCGATGTCTGATATGTTGTGTTAAACCACCATTCTTCCAAATATAGTTGATTTCTCCATTGTGATTGGCGATCATTTACCAAATTCTTCAGATATCCTTCCAAGTATTTATTTACGAGTTGAATTTCTCCGTTAGTATGGGAATGGTATGTAGTATTCATGGTTAAAGCGGTTCGAGCTTGGTGTAACAATTCCTTCCAAAAGTTGATGGTAAAATTGGTATCCCTATCACTAATGATAATGTTTGGGAACCCATGGATATTATAAATATTTTTTACATAACTATCAAATATTTAACTATCTTTAGCTTTAGATGATACACTGATCAAGTGAGCATATTTAGATAATCAGTCTGTGAATAAAAATATATTATATTTCCCATCTGAGGTGGGAAGACCTTTGGTAAAATCCATATATACTTATGTTCATTTATGATATGGAATATAAATGGGTTGAAGGATACATGTAACGGAAACTGCTTCAAACTTTTGGTGTTGGCAGGTGTCACACTCAACTACATACTTCTGGACATCAATCTTCATTCCTTTCCAAAAGAAGAATTGTCATATATTGTAGTATGTTGTGAAAAAACCCACATGGCCTACTTTCTCAGAATCATGATTATCTTTTAAGATTTATTTTTGAGTTTGTAAGAATTGGGTAAATATATTATTCCTTTGTACCAAGAATTTCATTTTCCCATGTAAATTTTGATCTTGTTTCATTTTTGTAGATAACCTCCTCGATTATCTTCGTTATATTTTTACTTTTCACATACTTTGTTTGGAAATCTCAGATCCATTCGATAATGACTACTTAAATAGAACATAGTGTAGAATATCCCCCATATTTTATGGATAATCCATCAACAACTAGATTTTGTTTTCCCTTTCTGTACAAAATTTGAAAGTTGAAAATTTGAATTTTTCTTACCCATTTTTGTTGTTATAATGATAGGATGTTATAGTTTAGGAAATATTTTAGACTTTTGTGGTCTATTTTGACCTTAAATTTGGCTCCCAATAGGTGTTGTTTCCATTTTACCAAGGCATGAATGATTTACAACATCTCCTTGTCATACGCATATTTAGTCTTCTCCTTTGGTTTTAACTTTTTAATTTCAAAATAAATGTGGTGGTTATCTTGCATCAACACAACCCCTATTGTTTTTCCTAAATAATTTTATTAAAGGATAAATGATATCATGAAATCTTGGGAAGCTAATATAGGAGTGGAAGGCATTAATGTTTTTAATCTCTTAAAACAAGCCTTAGAAACATCATCCCATCGAAAGGAATATTTTTTCAAAAAATTTGTTAATGGGACCACGGTTTATGCATACTGTTTTACAAAAATTATGTAGTATCCTTTAAGACCTAGGAATCCATGTAATGGTGTCATCATTTTGGGACTAGGCTAATCCATAATTTCCACAATATTCTTTGGGTCTACCTTGATTCCTTTCGGTTGATACTACATGGCCCAAAAATTCTTTCTCCCCTCTTCCAAAAATCCATTTCGATTTGTTTGCATAAAATTTATTTTCTTCTAAGAACTTCAACATCGTATCTATGTAATTGAGGTGTAAGCTCCAATGTTTGTTGTACGCAAGTATATAATCAAACAAAACAAGCGCAAAATTCCAAATGTACAGTGGAAATAAGTTGTTCGTCAATGCTTGGAACGTAGCAAGAGCATTGGATAGTTGGAACAACATGACACAAAATTTGTATAGACCTTCATGGGTACATAAAGCAGTTTTGGGATTGTCTTATTTTCATATTCTTATCAGGTAGTACCATTATTTTAGATAAAGATTGGAAAAATACTTAGCACCATGGAGCTCATCAAATAATTCATCCAAAAGTGGAATATGGAACTTGTCTTTTATGGTAATGTTTTTTAATTCTTGGTAATTGATACAAAACATGTAGGACCCATATTAGTTTTTACAAGTATGATCGGAGTTGAAAATGTTCTATTGTTTTAGGATATAACCCCATAATCAAGTAATTCTTAGACCAAGGGTTCAATTTTTGTTTTATGATTGTGATATTTCCTATAAGTCTTATGAATTTGTCATGCCGCAGATACCCACCAAAGAATTATAAGGACTCTGGGCCAGCATACTATAATGAATTCTACATACCCAACATACCCAACAAGGTTAGGTCTCTAGACTAATCCGGATTCTGCATCTACTCTTTGTAGATTATATACTCATCTTATCCAATGACTCCTTGTCTGAATGGAAGGAGATCATCAGGGTTTTAAACCATTTATGTATTGCTTCAGGCCTATAGGTAAATCACCAGAAAACCACACTATATCAATATGGGGTTTGTCATCCGGTCCTTAACTCTTTGAAATTTATTCTTTCATATAACTTTCAAGATCTATCTGATGGTTTCAGATATCTTGGATTCTTCCTTAAGATTGACAGATACAGACATGAATATTGGCACTAGCTTATAGAGAAATATGAACAGAAGATCAATCACTAGTGTAACTGGTGGTTATATTTAGAGGGGCGTCTGAATTTGATCAAAGCTGTCCTGGAGAGCTAGCTTGTCTATTGGTTGTCCTTGACTAATCTACACTCATCGATTTCATAAAAATTCACCAATTGATTTTTAGTTTATTTTGGTTGGGAGGCAGAAAAAAGAAGATTATACATCTCTGTAACTGGCATCTGATAGCTAGACCAAATATCTGTGGGGGATGTGGGTTGAGGAAATTTCTTGATTTTAGTAGAGCTTTAGTAGCCCATAGTCTTTGGAGGGCTCTGATGAAGGAGGGGTTATGGTATCAGGTACTAAAAGACAAGTATATGTTGTTTGTTTCAATAGCGCATTGGATACGAATGGTGGATACTACAAAGGAGAAAGGATCACATGCCTGGAAATATTTATTAAAATCCCTTCATCTTATTTTACATTGGCTAGCCTGGATTTCGGGGAACGGGCAATCAATCCTGATTGGAAAAGACTGTATCTTGGGGATGGGACAGTCAGTTATTCTGTCAGAGGAGTTGAATGAAGCGATCAATAGAAAAGGAATTTACTATCTCTTCCAAGCCAAAGCGTTGGCACAAGTGGGAAGGATCACTTCCTATTGGATCTCTAGTGTGGACTTGGATTTGTCTGTGCAGTTACAGGAAGAATTTCAAGCATATTGATGCGCTCTTATAAACAATGTAATTACACTCCAAGAAAAGTCATATATGCTAAAATGGACAGGGGGGAATATGCCAGGACAAGTCACAGTAAGGAATATCTACTTAGCAACAGAAAAACAAAAATGGATCTACAAGACAAGTGGTTGGTGAAAGGCCATTTGGGATTGGGACTGCCCGTTGAAAATTAACCTTTTTTCCTTGTTGTTGATGGAAAATAAAATTCTTTCATGGGAGACCCTCCAGCGCAGAGGATTTATAGGCCCAAGTATATGTAAGTTATTTCTGAGAAATTCTAAGTCGGACCAACACCTTTTTATGGATTGTGCCTTTATGAAGGAAGTTTGGAATAGCCTAAGAATGTATATAAACTTTTCGGGCATTTGGGTGGGGAATAATTTGATAGATTGCTACAAACAATGGTTGGTCTAAAACCTTCATCAACCAACCATTCTGGCTCTTATATGTTGCTCAATTTGGAGGGAGCACAATTACGCGGTCTTTGAAGACAACATCCCCGACATTCAGAAAGTGATTCATAGTTCTCTTTTAGTTTTAAGGGATTATAAAAAGACCCCAAAATTTTATGTCTCGAGATTGGAGCTTTCTATACCGGATGAGGGAGGCATGGTTAGCTGGCTCGATGGAGCGACTTCATCAACAGATATGAACAACAGATCGGGTAGCGTCATCAAGATCAATGAGAAAAGTAGTTATAAATGGCTCCTTAATTGTGGCCCTGGTACCAATACTAGAGCATAATTGCTTGGAGCGTGGGCATTGCTATCTTTGGCTTCCCATCTATCCATTTAGGAGCTACATGTTATGGGAGATTCAAAGATTATAATTGATTGGTTGAAAGGGAAAGGACGTCTCCAGGTTGTCTCATTGGACTATTGGATGGATTGTGTTTATGTATTAATCAAACAATTCCAAAAAATATCCTTTGCTCACATTTACAGAATTGACAACCAAGTGGCATATTGTCAATCAAAGAGGGCACTCTTAAAGGAACCTAGGAAGCTTATCTATTACAAATGCACAGAGGAGCATGAGGGGCCTTACCAGTTTCTTGATCTTTATTAATATAGCTTGGCTTCCTTTTTCGGGCTGTACAACTTCCCCTTTTTTTTGTGTCGATTAGTGGCTCTGTTGTAATGCCTCATTGCTATGGAGGATTTTAGTAATTAGTCAGAGACTTGGGGATTCAAATACTTTACATTATGTTTCTAGAGTTGTAGTCTATAGCTGTTGAGAAAAATCGAAGCTGCTTATATGACTTTGGGATCTTATCTTGGTGATGTAATGGGGAATAATGACCTTACTTATGACTTATGATCTTTTTGACATAAGTAAGAAAAGACTTTTTGTATGTGGATGTTTTATATTTATATATAAATATAAAGAGTAATTTTATGTGGAAACAAAAGTGGACAAACTTGTCATAAAAATTATAATTATGCTCTATTTTTGATATTATAATCATTGGTATACAACTAAAACTTTAAGTAAAAAATAATTAGTGTGATAAATTTAGTGGAGAAGGGTGGGGTCTTTTTCACCAATATCGAATTGAAACTCTTTTCATGAGACTCGGTTAACAACAATTAAGTTGAATTATAACTCGTAGCAATAATCTTATCTAATTTCGGAAATAATTTATATTGTAAAAGAGTTAAATTCCTCGAGATATTAACTTTATTTAAAATCAATCATATATTTTCGTAAAATAATATTAAAAATTTAATGGCAGCAAATTTAATTTTACAAGTATTTATAATTAGGGAGAGATTAATACTACATTTATAAAGAAAAATAAATTATATAGATTTTACATTTATAAAGAAAAATAAATTATATATATTTGTCTAAAGAGTTGATTTTTTGAATTTTTTTATGGAAATTAGAAAAAATAGATCTTGGTGAAATCACCAATTTTTGTTATTTAAATTGTATTTTTGAATGCATAAATAGATTCAACGCCCTTAAATATCTTTGGAGCACTCTAATTATATAGATTCAATCACTCAAATCTAGAGTTCTTACAATTTTTTGCCCATTTCAATAAAAATTGATATCATTAAAAACTCAAAAAAATTGAACATTTAAACTAAGCTAAATATATATTAAGTTAAATTTGAATTAATCCAATTTTAAAAATGTATCTAAATAATTATTAAGATTAAAAAAAAAATTAATAATTAAACTACTATATTCTTCTATACTTTTATATTAATGGTGCAAATTATTTTACTTCTATGCTAATCTTATAATTTATCCCTTTTTTAGGGGTTGCAATGTCCACTTAAATGATAGTTTTCTTCTTTTTGAGGATGATATTTAAGGGAAACTTTATCAAAGTGGTTTAGACAATACAATCATTATGAACTCTAACTATATAAGTTACCTTATATAATTGTCATAATTTTTATTTATTTTTTAATCATAATTTAAGGGTTAAATTCTCAAAATAATAATAATTTATTTTTAAGGTTACGGCTAATCCAGACACCAAATTGGTGTATGAGACCTCCTCCCCCAACTATTTTATTGGTAAAGTCTAAGGAGGTATACATAGCCTACATACCCTACACCCTCTCTATTTGAACTTGTGACCACTTAGGAGGAAACACATGTTCTTCACCAATATATATATATATATAAACCAAAGTTTTGAACTTTTTCTTAGTAAAACATTCAAATTTAACATACAATTTTTTTTAAGTTTTAAAATTGAACTAGCTTTTCACCTTAGTAAAAAATTAATTGAATTAGAATATTTCTCTATAACATATAGATTTTTTAAGTTAACTTAAGTGAAAATGAAATTAATAGTGGACAAACATAATATGAAAATTATAGTTGTACTTCATTTTTTAATATTATATTATAATCATTATCATACATTAAAAACTTAGATTTTAATCATTATCATTTAGTATTCTAATGGAGATCTTTTCACTAGAGTTGGTTAATGGTTAAGAACATGTGTTTCCTCCTAAAAGGTCACAAGCTCAAATCCATAAGGGGATAGGGTATGTATACCTAGGTAGACTTTACCAGTCAAATGGCGGCAGGGGGTCCCTTGTCTCACAAACAAGGGGGTCTCATACACCAATTTGGTGTAGCTTGGTCGTGACCTTAAAAATATATTAATATTATTAATAACTTAAAAATCGAAAAATTTCAATTATTTTGGTAAAAAAAATTGAGAAGGCATGCAAATATTCATTTTCTTGAAATTTTTCCAAGTTTTAATCATTCATTTAATTTTAAAATGGAAAACATTTCTTGAAAGTTATTACAATTAAATTGAATTATAAATTTTAATAAAATAATCATTTATTTTGAAAAATGATTGAATTTGTCCACATATTAACTTAATTTAAAATTAATCATAACTTTTTATAAATTATTATTAAAAATATCAATGATATTAGGGGCATTAATAGATAAACTTTATTAATAATAAAGTTCATTTATTAATACCGCCCCCTCCCACCCTCCCAATAAAGTTCATCTATTAATGCCCAATATAATAAAATGATTGAATTTGTCCACATATTAACTTAATTTAAAATTAATCATAACTTTTTATAAATTATTATTAAAAATATCAATGATATCAGGAGGCATTAATAGATAAACTTTATTAATAATAAAGTTCATTTATTAATGCCCCCCACTCCCACCCTCCCAATAAAGTTCATCTATTAATGCCGTCCTCCCATCCTCTATAGAGGATGGGAGGGTGCATTAATAGATAAACTTTAGGGGGCGTTAATAAATAAACTTTATTAATAATAAAGTTCATTTATTAATGCCACCCCCTTCCACCCTCAGAGGATGGGAGGGGGGCATTAATAGATGAACTTTAAGTGGCATTAATAAATAAACTTTATTAATAATAAAGTTCATTTATTAATGCCACCCCCTCCCACCCTCTTCCACCTTCTATAGAGGGTGGGAGGGGCATTAATAAATAAACTTTATTAATAATAAAGTTCATCTATTAATGCCCCGACCTCCCACCCTCTAAAATTTTACAACTATATATATAATTAAAAAAAAAAAAAATTCTACACATATAAAGAACAATATTAGCAATCACACTTTTACCAANAATAAAATGATTGAATTTGTCCACATATTAACTTAATTTAAAATTAATCATAATTTTTTATAAATTATTACTAAAAATATCAATGATATCAGGGGGCATTAATAGATAAACTTTATTAATAATAAAGTTCATTTATTAATGCCCCCTCCCACCCTTCCAATAAAGTTCATCTATTAATGCCCCCCTCCCATCCTCTATAGAAGATGGAAGGGGGCATTAATAGATGAACGTTAGGGGGGCATTAATAGATAAACTTTATTAATAATAAAGTTCATTTATTAATGCTACCCCCTTCTACCCTCTATAGAGGGTGGGAGGGGGCATTAATAGATGAACTTTATTAATAATAAAGTTCATCTATTAATGCCCCACCTCCCACCCTCTAAAATTTTACAACTATATATATAATTAAAGAAAAAGTAATTCTACACCTATAAAGAACAATAAAATAATTATATATTAGCAATCACACTTTTACCAAATTCAACTTCCATTGTCCGTATCACAGTTTTGATTGTGAACTTTGCCGAATGCAACTTCCATTAACATCATCAACTTTGCCAAATGTAACTTCCATTGACATCATCATGAACTTATATGTTGTGTTAGATAAAGATGGTAAAACAATTCCATATAATTCTATATTATCGTATATCGACAATGATTGTAATATTTTGTTTTCAGTTATAAGTATGATTAGAGATACATATGAAAAAAAAAAATACATACTTACGTATATCTATCATGATTGTATGAGAAAATTTTGTAATATTACTTTTAAGTTTATAAAATTTTGTAATTTTTTTTAAGTTTTAAGTATGATTAGAGATATACATGGGATTTTTTTTTATATTAATGCATATCTATAATGATTTAAGAACAACACGCATTTAATAGATCAAAGATTGGTGTATCTGGTTTCCCTGGCATATTGATCTATTTGGGTCCCGATCACCATTGACCCTCTCAAAGTTAAATCCATCATTTCAATTCCTCCACCTCGTACTTTGTGACCCTTGATATCATTGATATTTTTAATAAATTTCAAAACGGTTAACTTAATTTTCTTCTACCTTAATCCCGTAATTTACTTTTTTGGGGTTGTCTAAACATTTACTTTTTTAACTTTTTCACAGGAATAACCTGAAAAGATTTGGATGATTTTTTTTTTATTTTTTTAATTACATTTTTGAATGCATAAATGGATTTCTTCTATGTTAATCTCTTAACTTATTTTTTGGGGGATTGTCTAAACATTCACCTTTTTAACTTTTTTCACAGGAATAGCCTGAAAAGATCTTGGTGAAATTACTATTTTTTTTTTTTTTAAATTACATTTTTGAAAATATAAATGGATTGAGTACCCTAAGAAACCTTTAGGACATTCGAATTATACAAACTTAATCACTGAAATACTCAGTTCCAACAATTTTTACTCAGATTTTGAGCAAAAATTGAACTGAAAATATACCCATAAAACCTCAACAAGGAGAATGTTTAGACTACACTTTTTTTTTTAATGTCTAGGTCACAAAGTTAACTGTATAACTTACGTTATATAATTTTCATCAAAATTACTTTTTTTAAGCATAATTTGAGGAAAAACATTGTTTAAAAAAAATAAAATAATATACACGAGGTTCTCAAAACCGTTAAATAAATGTACTCGTTATAAACTCTAACTGTGTAACTTACCTTATATAATTTTCATCAAAATTAATTTTTTTAAGCATAATTTGAGGGAAAAAATTCTTTAAAAATAAAAAAAATAATATGAAGGAAAGTTTTAATTTTTAAGTGAAGCTTTACATTAAAACTTTTATCCTATAAATGAACCCATGAACCCAAATAGGAAAACAACTTTGACACACCTACAA
>SNQJ01S0014484.1:217016-227564 GCA_010110895.2 Picea sitchensis | reverse complement strand
TTGTCTATCGTATGCTATCACTTTTCAAGATCTTTGCAGGTTTAGCTTCAAGGCATCATTGGGAACACCTCGATTACGAAAGATCCTTTGAGCCATACTCAAACTCCATCTCTTTCTCAACTTTACTCTTCATCTATATTGCTATTCACTCTCATACATTTCAGCTAGCATAGCTTAGTTAGATAGGTCATTTCTATACACATTTTATCACTTTTTCTTGCGGGAAACTTTTGCCCTCAAAAGCAAGGGTCTCCTTTCACTTTTCTTGGTTGTGTGTAACTTTCCTAGCAAGGGACGCCTTGCTGGTTTTGCAGGTATCAGATCTGGTTGAGAGGAGTCTTGGCTGCCCAAAGGACTTCTACACAACACCAAAGGGCCCTCCAAGGGTTTTGGTAGCTATCTCTCAACCCACCCTTCCTTTTTCTTGCATTTTGTATGTTTTTCCTTCTTTTACTTGTTTGTTAGAGGCTCATAGTGTAGGAGGAGAAGTGGTATGGCCTCCTCCCACTTGTGAGCTCTTGGGTAGGTAGGACGTGGATTAGATCTTGCTTTTCTTTCCATTTTTGAGCCTTCTTTGAGGTAGGACGTAAGGTTTGGAAGGTGAAGGGCACCTTCTCAACCTAGGACGTGGGGTAGCTTGGTTTCTTGGTTTGCTTGTTTGCTTTCTTGTTTCTTCTCTATCTTCTTACTTGCATTTGTTGATGCTTGCTTATATCTACATCATTATTGTCTAACCTAAACAAGATAACTAATCACCTACCTAGTTGGGAGAGGAATACCCCAAAAGGTTAGGTGAATCTTCAATGTGTTATTGATCTAAATGCTTAGTATTTTGATACACATGTTTTAGATCTAGATCAAACACCTAATAACTACCTAGCATAAGCCTATTGGGCCTCCTAATCAACTAAAGTTAAATCTCATGCATGCTTAGTTCTTTCAAGTGCTTATCTTTAGGCTCATGTTTAGATCTTGAATCTTAAATGTTTAAGTGCTCTAGAATTTGATGGTTTATTTCTTCATTGCATAGATCATTGATGTTATTGGCCACATGCTTAAAGTAACTTGTTTCTTAGTGGTTAAGTAAGCAATACATCTCTCTTTCTTTACACACTTAATGCTTTCATTCTTAATGCTCTCATATGTGGTGTAAGTGTGGTTAATTTATTGCTTGGCAAGTTGTCCTTGCCCTCATTTGTTATTCTTTTTGCAAGCTATCTAATTGTGCATCTAGTGACTTGCGTTCACATATCATATATGTGTTAATGCCTTTAAATTCACAAGCTTAAACAATACAACTTTAAGGCCAAAGTGAGTTTCGGCCATATCACTAAATTGCATCTTAAAAGTGTCATACAACTCTCAAAACACTCTAATAATCACCTAAAAGTCTACTGAAATAATGTAAGCTGCGAGAAGAGCATTCTTATTATTATTGTTATTTATTATTAGGATTAATCCCATTATTGGATTAATCAATACGACAGTATTAGGACCAAATCGGCTTTTTGTAGTTGGTCATCAATTTCTCAATGGAGTGCAGAATAAAAGTACCGACTAGCAGGTTATTATTGAGACCTTAATTAATTTAAAGATTAGGTTTACCCATCAATTAATTGACCCACCTTTAGTGAAACCCTTTCACACACATGCCAGTCTTGTATGTATATATATAGGAGGCTAGCGCCTCATTTATCACACAACTCACTTGCTCATTATCTTGAGAATGGCCTGCAATTACTAGTTGGAGAGAGGAGAAGAAAGAGTGGCATCTCTTGGAGAGGGACTATCATTATTGGTTTGAGTTATCTGGGCTATTTATGATAAGGAAGTTTTCTTTGGGTTTTCTTCCCTAGAGGGTTTCCTAGGACAATGTTGTCTCTTGTGAATGTGTATTTCTCGGTGATCTTGTTCTTATGATGCTCTTATCTATTGAAATACAAAGAACTATAATAATGGCATAAACATTAACATGGTTTAGAATAGCAGAGGAAACACAATTTGCAAGAAAAACGTCAACATTCTTGTACACACCTGCAAATTAGGAGTTTTAAAGTAACTCTTCCGACTCCCAAACACCTAAAAGTTAGCCCTCCCCAAGGATCAATTTGTAGAAGCACCTTTTTCGATTAGTGGATCTCGGAAAGTGAAACCCCAGTTTCACAAAAGTACTAGAAGTACTCTGGTTTTCTTGTTTTCTAGTACTTTTGGTACTAGAAAACTAGAAGCACAAGTCTATAAATCCGCAGATCAAGTTTTGGGGGGTAAAAGTTGGATTTTGAAATTCCCGTACCGATAACTTCGCCTACAATCCTTTGCATCTATCGCCTAGATTAGAATTTCAAAATTGAAGTTTGAAAAATTAGGAGTTTCCCTCACTTAAAACCTAAAATTTGCAGGATTCTGATTCTTGATTTAATTGATTAGAGTTGCAACATTAGTTGCGGTTGTAGCCAGTAAAGACCGGTTAATCCTGCCTTGAAGTTTTGGTAATGATTACCGTTGCTACCGGATGGAGCCACTACTTGCAAATGCTATCCGGGTATGTACTCACATATGTTTAATGGTTAAACCTAAAGAGTATTTGCATGAGAAAGGATCTCTTGCCATGGGTGGAAGGATCTCAAGATCCAACTCATTTAGAGGAATGATGCAACCAGGTGTGATTGACTAATATGCATCTATTTGTTATAGAATTATCTTGATGATTGCATGTTGAAGCTATGATCATTAGAAGGATTAAAAGGTTGATCATGAGAGCTTATCCTCTAACCTAACCTTTGTCAAGATAGTGTATTATCTTGAATTACAGCAGTGAGGTTGAAGGCACTTCGTCCTTGAGTGAAGGAGATTCGGAAGAAAAACAAGCACTCACTCGTGAGGACAAGGTTCGGAGTTTGATTAATCAAGATTCAAAAGGTACACATGACAAGTGATGACTTTAGATAGACCAGCAATGGAGTAAAGTAAGAGTATTATACTTGATAGCATGTGAGAATATAGAGGTATATGCTTTGCTTGACACAACTAACATCTCCTCTGGAGAAACCTTGTGTGTTAGTTTAGATTACCATGGAAGAATGCTTGGTCCTGCAACACTATGAGTGTTGACCTCATTTAGTATTATTATTCCTTACCTTTAATCTTTGCTTCAAATAGATTATAAGTGATAGCTCTAAAGTTTCTATGATGATTGTTAGATTGCTATTGCTTTATATTATCAAGAAGGATATTATTCTTGCTTGTTAACTTTGTTGTGCTCCGAGGTCACATGTAGGAAGTTATAGTGAAGGTTGTAGAAGGTAGCGTGCTAAAGGAGAGATCATAAAATGAAGCAATCATGGGTGGAAGAAGAAGGTGGTCACTCAGGACCTGCCGCAGCCCACTCTATTGAAGAATCCCTTAATGACGTTGAAGAATTGACAAGCACTAATGAGTTCTACAGGTAAATGGGTAGAGAGAGAAATAGACATGGAAGAGAGAGAGAGGAGAGAGAGAGAGAGAGAGAGAGAGAGAGAGAGGAGAAGGTTGATCGAGAGGCATTATGCAATGGATGTGTAGGGAGAATAAGAACCCTTTCCAAAGGGATATACAAAATGTCTCAAAGAATGGAACTCATTTCATTCGGGCGTGTGTGGCCCAATGCCATCTCATCCTCCATTAGCGGGTATGTATACTATATGTCATTCATTTTATTGATGAAGCTATTCGTTGCAACTTAGATATATTTGAAGTGTTGACAAGATCAAGGGAATTCAAAGCCTTGATAAGAGAACCCTTTTATAAGGAAGATTAAGATACTTGGGTGAATGTGGAGGAGAATATACCTCAAAAGAAGTTGGTGAACTTATGCAAGATGTTGGGATAAAGATCTGACAAAGCGGTGTGGTGGAAGAAACGAGAACCATACTTGAAGGCTGTGAAGATCAAGATCTTCCTATGTGCTTATGGCGGAAGCAGCAGTAGTTGTTTATGTGCAGAACCAGTTGCCCCATAGTGCACTTGGGTTTCAAGACCCGAGAAGAAATGTTCACTTAGGAAAGAAGCCAAAAGGTAAGCCATCTCAAGGCTGTTTGGCTGTCAGTGTTTATTCATATACCAAAAAAAAAAAAAAAGTCAGGCTCCGGGCCATCCATTCCATCAGAATCCATCCGTCCATTTCCGGCCATTCCATCCTTCCATGTCCATTCCATCCATCCATTCCTTCCATTTCATCTTTCCATTCCATTCCATTCCATTCCATCCATCCATTCCTTCCATTCCTCCATCCATCCATTTCCTTCCATCCATCCATCCATCCTTCCATCCTTCCTCCTTCCTTCCTTCATCCGTCCATCCATCCTTCCATTCCTTCCATCCATTCCATTCCGCTCTCCATTCCATCCATCCTTTCCTTTCCATTCCATTCCATTCCTTCCTCCTCTCCATTCCTTCCTTCCAGCTCCATTCCATTCCTTCCATCCTTTCCATTCCTTCCTTCCTTCCTTCCTTATCCACTGTCCATCCATCCATTCCTTCCTTTCCTTTCCATTCCTCCGTCCATCTTTCATCCTTCCATCCATTCCATCCATTCCGTCCATTCCATCCATGTCCATCCATTCCTTCCATTTGTCCTTCCTTCATTCCGGTCCTCCATTTCCTCCTTCCATTCCATTCCTCCTTCCATTCCATTCCATCCTTCCATCCTGTGTTGGTCATTCCATTTATCCGTCCATCCACTTTCATCCATCCTTCCTCCGTCCATCCACTGTGGGTTTAATAATTAAGGTGTGGATCATCTTTGATAATCTTAACAACTTTTGTGCTAAGTCTTCTAAATCTCCTTAAGTTGTTGTTGATCTTGATGTATTGATGATATAATGTGTTTATGATGATCTCATTTGGTATAGCAATGGTGATATGATGTAATGCTCTAGTCTTTTGATATCCTGCACACTGCGAAGTTAAACTTTGTTAGCTTGTTGTTGTAAATCTATCATTCTTTAAATTGGAAATCTTGTAAGTGATTGTACATGAGTATTCTTTCATTGGATTTATTCTTTTATAAACTTGTAAGTAACTTGCCGTATCTTATGTGAAACCTTATATAACATAGTTATTGCCACCCAATCTTTAGGCATTAGTTTTAGTTGACCTAGGGAAGAGGCTTGTTTTTCATGCTAACCGTTGCATCTTGTATGGTTGCCTTAGCATTTTAGGAAAAGAATCCCCCAAACCTTGTAAATGAGTAAAACTATCCTAGAACCTGACTTTAACACATCTAATAACTAAGGTCTATTACCTTTGGCTTCCCTAGGAGTAGCCTAAAAGGAAGAGGTTAAGGGTCAAAGTGTGAGAGTGAAACATGAACTTAGGCATTGTGCCTCAAGGACACACTAAGTGAGCAGGACTTAGCTCCATTTACAAATTAATGTATAGGTGACAACACACCCTAAGGCCCGACTTAGCGAGGGATTTAGAAGTTAATCTCTACAGCATCTGTCAAAACTTGCCTAAGGTGGTTAATGTGTGCTTTCCCATCCTTAGATAATATTGTTAAGTCATCCTGATATATTTCGATTAACTTTCCAATCAACCCCCTACCGGCATAATCCATAGCCCTTTGAAAAGTAGCTCAACATTTGATAAACCAAATGGCATTCTAGATATTCAAAAGTTCCATGGAGTGTAGTAGGATTGTCTTATGCCTATCTTACCCTTTAGAGTCACGATGATTCTTAGGAATCCATGAAAGCATGGAAATCATTCGATCTTGTAACCCTTTGAAGTAGAGTTTCCATCTTGGGAAGGGATAATGGTCTTTATTGCAAACAATGTTTAAATTCACAGAATCAATGCATATCACGTTGTCTAGTCTTCTTCTAGCAGCAACCAGGACAGGCACCATGAAGAATGTGTTGCGTGATGCTGCTTCTAACATTTCTGTAACTCTGTTGGACCAAAGGAGCTAACTTGGGGTTCAGCTGCCTCAACTTTTGTCTAAAGGGCTTAGTACCTTCTTTGGAGAGGAATCACATGTTGAATCACATCCTCCTATGAACTTTGAGTTCATCATAGCTAAGGCCAAGACATCCCTATATTCTTTTTAATAGCAACAATTTTATTCCTTTCTTTTGTAGAGGTGATCTTGCCTACTTTCACCATTCCAGGCTCTTCATTAGTTCCAATATTGACTTCCAGGTAATCGCATAGTTTTTTCTTTGATTCATCATTTTGCTTATGACCATCCTATCTATCAAAATCCATTTTTGAAGAGACCACTCGTTTAGGTGGTGCCTTTACCTCATCATCATTTCCGTGTAATTACAACCTTCCTCTTTCATACTTATATTTAAGTCTGAAAATTCATGTATGTGAAGCAAAAAACTTGACCATCTGCTTATCATCATAAAAAACCTGCCAATGATCCATGTTATCCGAAACTGAGGGTCTAAAGATTACTTCAACTAGTACTCATCTATTAGAAGCTGTCTGGACGCTGTAGTGTGGAAGATGCTACTGCAAGTTCATCTGCCTTTTAATTCTGTTCTCTAGGAATTGCCAATCAAATCTATAGCATCTAAGTCATCCATTACTTTCGAATTCTGTTCTCTAGGAATTGCAATCAAATCTATAGCATCTAAGTCATCCATTAAGTTCCAAATTGCATTCCTATACCCTTTCAATCTTTTTGACCTGCAAGCAAACTTTCTCTTTAACTGTTGTATAACCAAGTCTGAATCCCCTTTGATATTTCGACATTTTATTCCCCTATCTCTGCAAAGTTCTAAACCAAGGAGTAAAGCCTCATACTCAACCACATTATTAGTTGCATCAAACTCCAATCTATAAGAAAATTTCAACACTTCACCATTTGGAGACTGAAGCACAATTTCGGCACCCTTTCCTGCTCCAGAAAAAGCACCATCAAAGTTCATGTACCACACCTTGTCCAATTCATTATCTTTAACTGTTTCTTCAAAAGGCACAATAGAATTAGACAAGATGGCATAGTTACCAAGACCTTCATCAGTCCATTTTAATTAATTTTTGGGATTCTTGGGATCTTCAACATGATACTTCCTATACACTTACCTATTCAACTTAAAAGTACTTCCATCTGGGGTAGGGAGAGTAGCATAAGATAAATCCATTTATAAACTACCACCTAATTCTACAGCTGCCTTCCTATTCAATAACATTCCCCAAACATCCGGCACATCAATTACCACAATATCCATCTCAAGCATGATGTCCGGAAATGCTGCTAAGAATACTTGCAAATCTTTAATCAATCCATGCACTTCTATTGTTTGACTATCCAAGGCACAAATGTTATGAAAGGTCTTGATATTCTTAAGTTCAATTGTTCCATCACCTTCTTAGTAATAACATTTGAGGTTGCTCCTGAATCTAGCATGCAATTGTGTAACACTTTGTCGTTCACAAGTAAGGAAAGGTAGAAAGGCAGATTCTTTTCATTCTTCCTATCCCAATTCTATAAAATCACTGGTGCATCCTGGTAAGCCGAGGCTAGTTGTTTTTCAACAAGACTCTTGGGTGGTTCATCTATGGCATTAAGTAGCTTTTCCTTTTGTGAAGGAATCTTCATGAGTTCTGACACTGGCACTAACGTCTTTGCATTACTCAACCATCCACCTAAGTCTATATTTAAATCTGTATTAGTTGGCACTTTAGACTTAGGAGGAGATACCTTGGGAATATTGGTTTGATCTTTATCTTGACTTTTGTTTCCATTCCTTTGGTATGTTATGCCTCTATACTTGGCCATTTCTGCAACCTGTTGGGGTGTGGGCTTGGGCCCATACTTTTCTGTAGCTTTATCAATATTACCATTCATAAAGTTTCCGTTACTTCCATAATCATTAACATCCATCCAATCATACCTGCCACCATAGTACCTGTCATTACACATGTTCACTTGTTCATTTCCTTGGTCTTCATAGTCGTTATTACATTCCTCAAGGAAAACTAGACAGGTTGATTCCTCATGAAACTCACCACAAGGTCTACAATAAGGCATGGGGCGATGATCTACCAAGTTGGTGGATTCAAAAGGATTTGGTGGCCTTTGATCATTTTGAGGAGGTCTCCTTGGCCACTTATCATTTGGCTTATGTTGTTGTCTATTACTGTTAGACATCTCCATTGTGATCAATCTATTTTGCAAAGCATTAATTTGATTGGCATGGTTCACTTCCATTTGCTTGACCTGATTGGCATGTTCTTTCAATTGATTAGCATGATTAATTTCTATTTGTTTAATCAATTGAGTGAGCTCCTTCATGCCATCATTAGAGGGTTTCTGATTTTCAACATTTCTTTTCTTCTCCTCGTAAGGTTGGGAAGAAGACCCTCTAGTAAAACCAAGAATATTAGACTTCCTAGCCTCAAGCATATTTCGTTCAATCCTTAAAGCTGTTTCTTGTGCTGCTGGCAAATTTTGAGGATCCTTATCCCGTAAGGCATACCTCATTTCTCCCTCAAAAGCCTCTATATAATAAATCAAAATTGCAGCAGCGGGGGGCTTGACATCTTGATGAAGGCTCTTTACCAAACTATTAAATTTTTCGTTGAACTCTACCACTGTTTCATTTTATTTTTTATGGCTGGTGGTAAGTGCACCCAACTAAAACCTATGTTCTTTCTGATCACCCCATCTTTTTCTAAACTCATCCAATATTGCATTAAGGGTGTTAAACTTATTGGCAGGGAAATCTTCAAACCACCCGGCAACACTTCCTGCTAATGAATATACAAACAAGGTCATCTTTACATCCTCTTCATTATGACCTCCACAATACTTCCCAACACACCTATGAAAACTTGAGATGTGAGAGTTGGCACTTATAGCATTGTTCCCATGGAAGATAGGTAATTTATCAATGGCTTTCTCAGGAACATCATGAGGGGCACCTTGGATTGCTGCAAAGTTCAAAGGACTAAAAAAGGTGGCAGTTAGAACGTTAATGTTATTAATGGGATTATTAACAGTTGGTTGATTATTAGTTTCAAACAAGTATTGGATATTGTTGAGTGCTTCCTCCCTAAGACTTTCAAGTAGCCTCCTAGGAGATAAGTGGTTTAATCTTCTCCTATAAACCTTTTCAGGTTCCGGAAAAGAGTAAACCACTCCTTGTGAAGTGCTCCTAGTAGTATACTTGCTAGATTTTTTCAATGGAGTTGCCACTTAGACAAAAATCACACAAAGCTAACCAATGCAGGTTCAAAGAGTTTTTTAAGGCCTAAAAGATTTTATTATTTAGTTCTTAAAGAATTAAGTTAAGTCGTTAGGACCAAGGATAAATGAATTATCCCCGGCAATGATGCCAAATATGTTGCCGTCCTTATACACACTTGCAAACGTGAGCTAAGTCCAGCTCACTTAGTGTGTCCGCGGAGGCACAATGCCTAGGTTCACAGCCCACGCTGTCACTTTGACCGGAACCTCTTCCGTCTAGGCTTACTCCTAGGGAAGCCAAAGGGGGTAGACCTTAGTTACTAGATGTGTTAAAGTTAAGTTCTAGGAGTTAGTTTTAATTTCCTAAGGTTAGAGGGGATCTATCCTATGATGATAGGGAAACAATGTAAGGTGCAAGGGTTAGAATGTAAAGCAAAACCTTTCCCTAGGTCAACTAAGACTAGTGCCTAAGGTTGGGCAATGGGGTCAATCTAGATGTTAGGGTGGTTCTTTACAAATAAATTACAAGTTGTTTACAAGATTACAAAAGAATTACAATATATCTATTCACAAATGAGATATCCACACAGTACTTGATGCAAGATTTACAAATAAAGAATATCTAAGATACAACAAGCAAGCTAACCACATTTATCTTTTATGTGTGCACGATACAAGGATTGCAACATGAACATCAACACATCATTACATTTATGAGATCACCATCAATATATCAATATCATCAACACATTTAAGAAGATTTAGATATTTTAAGCACAATTGTTATTAAGATTGATGAAGATTATCCACACTCCTAATTATTCAACCCACAAAGTATTTATTAGAGGCTTAAGCCCAAGGTTGAGTTATTTAGCTTTCTTTAGGTTATCAAATTTTATTAAGCTTTCACCAAAGCCTCCTCCTCCTATTACCAAATAACTGTTGGATGCTCAATAAGTGTTGCCACCCTAGTTTCACAGGTCAGCGCAAAACAAGAGTACTTCCCGGAGAGGACACATCCTGTGCGTCGTGAGACAGTCCCCTGCCTACACCCTACGTTGTTTTCCTCAATCCCCGTTTTAGATGGTGAAGATGGTGGTCTAAGGTACCCTAAAGAGTCTATTAAGTTTATATATTAGTTAGGTAGACTTTTAGGAGTGTTTTAAAGATTTTATGACACTTTTTAATGGTGATTTAGTGACTTGGCCGAAACTTACTTTGGCTTTAAAAATGTGTTGTTTAAGTTACAAGATCAAGAGCATTAACACATGTATATGTCACTAAAATGCACAATAGAGGTAGCTTGAAATAAATAACAAAAGGCAAGAACAACTTGCCAACCAATAGAGATGTGCAATCACACTTAT
>SNQJ01S0014484.1:177798-195594 GCA_010110895.2 Picea sitchensis | reverse complement strand
ATATATATATATATATATATATATGCATCAAAATATATATTTTTTATGTATTATATAAAAACCGCTCCCGAAACGCTCCCGCTCCCGGAGATTTTTGAAAATATGCGCTTCCCGCTTCCCGCTCCCGCTCCCCGCTCCCGCTCCGCGCTCCCAACAGCCTTGGCCACACTTCTAATCTAATCTCAGCCATTGGATTAGAAAACTCCTCACCTACCTCATGAGGTCGATTAGGGTTGGAGGGCGCACCCATTATTGAGTAGTTGATTCATTTTTGAGAGAGCATTTTCAAGCAGCAAGAGAGCAGCCATTTCTGAGAGCTAGGGCATGCATCCCAAGGCAGCAAACTAGCACAGAAATCGAGGCAGCAAGGACAGCATTGAAGGCAAGCTGTACTGTATGGATTGAGCAGGCTGTACAACAAGAAGAGAAGGCACAAAAATCAAGGGAAGGTACAGTCCAGTAGAAAAGGCTGTACTGTACGGATTTTTGAATTCCGTACAGCAAGGAAAAGGGCACAGAAACCGAGGCAGAAAGTACAGTCCGTAATGTACGGATTTCGTACAGTCTATACGACTGTTATTTTGGCACAGATTTAGAGGAGAAGGCATTGTGCTGTTTTTTGGAAGTTTTGGCACGTTTCCCAAGGTGGTCGTACAACATTTATTGCACTGTTTTGGGCCGAGGCAGTTGGCATGAATTTCAAGGTGACCGTACAACATTTTGGAGGCACAGAAATCGAGGAGCAGACCTGTATTTGATTGCAGAAAATTCTGGAAAGAATTTTGAGGAGTTGGCTCATTTTCCTGTGTGAAGATTTGGCACGGTTGTCGAGATAAGTGTCATTTAAATTTCTGAAGATGAATACGCTGTAATAGAATTCTTTGAAGCTCCTAAATAATGAAAATCGCCCTCTCTCACTGGTTTTCCTCTTGTGGGTTTTTCCAAGGTCAAAGTTAGACCAAAAATTTGTGTCATTAATTTTCTGAGTTTTATGTGCTGCTGATATTTTATTTCTGCATTATAAACGATGTTCAGAATCCTCATGTTTCAGTTCTGAAATTTATTTTCTGCTAAATTTTATTTGCTGATATAAAACTGGGTTTGGGCATTAAACATTGGCTGAAAAATCAGCGAGACTGAAACTGGTTTGGGGTTTGAAAATTTACACGGAGTACTCGCTTCATACTCCGCCCTGAACTTGCCACTAGGCCAGACTCGGCCAAGACTCACCAGACTCGCATAGACTTGCCCAGACTATAGTTTGAGATTTTTCTTTCTACATTCCGAGTCTTTGCCAAGTTTTTCCCGAGTCACTGGGTCTTGCTGAGTCCCAGGCCAGCTGAGTCTTTGCTGAGTCCGAGTTTGTGAACTTTGGAAATTACATAAGTTTGCTCAGTTGAACTATATTAAACAGATTCTATCCAATCTTGGATGGGATCCACATACATCTGTGTATTCCAATGTTGATTGGATGATACATTGATTACAGTGGCAAGATGAGGAAGGGAAAACATGGCTGCTTCCAATTTCTGTGAACATTCATCAATATGAATTGATGACTCCTTTTCTCTGTTGCTAGGAAGACTGCTTTGCATCGACATAAGACTGAATACTGATTTAGGACCAAGCTACAAAAATGATTTCAGGCTTTGTTCTTGCCTCTTGTGGCTGTGAAAATCAGACTGTAATACCAACTGCTCCTCATCATGTGACTGACAAATTTTCATTGCAGTCAATTGGCTGATTTGTTTGTACGACTGTTGTAACATTTTATCTTTTCTCACTACACCAGCTCCATTCCAAATCATAGCAATTATTAGCTGGAAATGGTATATCTTGTTGATATTCGTCAAGATTTTTACTTCTTAAGTCAAGAAAGGCAAGTACAGATGTACTGAACAGTTCATCTTCTCTAATTTTCCCAAGTTCAAAATATCCATTTTTAACACAAAAAAACAAGCACAACAATTTCAGTAACAGTTATAGGCCTTGCCCAATCCAATGCAGTGCTTTGTAACAAATCCAGATCTGGTTCATGGCTGCTTTTATGCTCTTCTCCATCATGCATCTCCTCTTCTATGCCCATATCAAATTTAGATCCATAACACAGTGGGCACAAAAGATAAGATGCAGTGCCACTTTTCCAATCATTACATCTATCATGCTGTTTTGTATTACTGCTGGTGGTCATGATTTCTTTGCTGCTAAAAGTAGTCTTTGCTCTGAGGGAAACCAATGCTGGGAGTATACAACCAATCAAGGTCAATCTGATTCTCTTCATTATGCTCACCTTCATTGGTGTCAAAAGGAGGCAAAACCAAATTCAATTCTGAGATTTGTGAGTTATGGGATCACTACACTCCTGGTCTTCAAAAAAAAAGGTTGTCACTTTAAAGTTTGATATAAATTTTAGATTGTGCTATTACGATTTTGTTTAATATTGTCGTGCCAACTTTGATTTTGTTATTAATACTGTGAACTTGACAAATAGGGTCAACTTGAATATGTTTGTTGATGTCATCTTCTAAATCTTCAATTGTTTCTCCACTATCCTGAATATCATCGTTCATTTTATTATGGCTTGCTTCACTGTGTAATTCCTTATTCTCGTGTTTTATATTATGGGATATAGAGGGAGAATACTATTAGTTTTGTGCAACTTGATGGGTTGCAAACTCTTGAAAGAAGCATTAATAGTATTTTCTTCTAAGTTAGTATGTCGCATTGCAATTGTTGAAGCATGCACATAATAGTATGTATTGAGTGTTGATATTTTTTATTTCATCATTTCATTTTTAGAAATGTTGCTTTTAGGGACTTGACATCCCCTAGAGGTTTGACTTTCAGAAGGCCATTTGATAGGAATGTACTCTGCGATACTATATTTAGTCCTTGCTTGACTTGCCTCTAAAACACTACAACTGATAAGGCTTGATATATTCACATGGGATCCCCCCCTTGGCTCAGTCAATCCAAGCCTAAAGTGAGTGAGTCATATAGGTGACAGCTAGTGACCACTTAATAGTTTCCTTCGGCTATCCCTTGCATTAAAGGTTGGACGTTTTTCTTTAGGGAATGTCTGAGAGATTACATCCCTGTGCGTTTCCCCGCTCCTGCGTCCCAGAAACTCGGTGGAACACTGGTGATTGTTTTGTTCTGTTTTCATAATTTTCATATGTGGACTGTTAGGTGGAGTCCAATTATGATATCTGGATTCTGACATACATTGGTTTTCAATTTTACTTATTTCTGTGTTGGAAATCTTTAGCTAGTTATGTTTTCTAAAACTGACAATTTTCTGCAGGCCACTTGCCTTGCAGCATCGCCCTATGGTTGGATCAAGCATACGGGTAATTCATAAAAAATCAAATTCAAATTCTTTGTGGCCTTTTTATAAATTACGATTGGCCTTGACAGTTGCACTTTTGCACTTACTGTGGTTGATTTTCATGGTTGGTCAAAACAACTAAAAGCACATTAAAACAAAATTACATTATGACTTGCAGAAGGCAGCGAAGTTCTTGGATTCCGGAGCAGTCAGTGCTGGTAGATTTTTGTGGCACCACCCCTTGGCTAGACTGATCTTCCTCTTCTATTTGGTAAAATTAATTCTATAATCTCATGTATAATTGAGACTCTACAAGAGGTTCTAGTCTTTTGGCAAATGAAGTATATATTGTTGATTTATCAAAAATATCAATGAAATTTTTCTTGCAGGTCTTTGTTCATATCTTTCTACTTTACTTACTGCATCGCCTCCAGGTATGTTTATACCTTTCCCCATTGATAAAGCATTTTATATGGTCATTACATTTCTTTGTTGCATTGCCATATGCATAGATATTCAATCCGAGCATATATACAAGGCATATCCTGAGACAGTGAATTGACACTATCTGGCCATATAGTTGGAATGCATAGCATTCATTCTATTCTAAAATATCCCATGCTGTTTATTTTATTTTCTAGTCTGTTCCTGGAACAGACTAACTTGTAGTTGTCTATTCTACCATTGCATTCATTCTATTATGCAAATCACTATTTAAAGATCCTCTTTTAGTTTTTCCCTGACAGAGAAACTTGTGGATGAATATCCTCTCTCTGCATCCATTTTATTTTGTAACTTGACGTTTCATATATCATTTTACACCATGGAAATTTATCAACTTGCATTATTCAGCCAAGTGGGATTTCCAGACAATGATCATGGAAAACTAATGCATTCTTTCACTTGATTAACTATTTTCAAGGAACAAGCGGATGACTTGCTGTATTATAGAGAAGCTGCAGCTGCAACGGGACTGGTAAAACATGACCTACCATAGTCTATCTGGGGGTTATTGTTCAACCCAAATTTCTACGAGATTCTTTACAAATAACTTCTGAATTGTGGAATAGGCTGTTCTATTTGACAAACCAGACAGAATGTATTATGTATAATGTTGTCATTATCAAGTTTATACCATGTAAAACACTTTTGGTTTTTGGTTATTGGCTGGAATAAAGATTTTTCAATCAAGTTATTGAACCACAGATAATGATAGACTATTCTATGTGGGTCATTCGTTTCTTATTTGAAGCAGGGAGCATTTAATAATTACGTAGATGCAATAACTTCTATAAAGAAGCATGGTAGTTTGATAATTATCTTCGATATGTCAAAACTCAAGAAAATGTAAGCCACGTGCTATCTTTAATAATTATTATATTAAGTTGGCTTTTACGTTACCCTTAATCATTTACAAATTCACTAGGGTTTGGTTTTAGATTTGGCAGAATAGACACTATTTAGCAAAGAAGTAAGAGAGAGCTTGATGCTTTATTGTTTTAGTGATAGATTTATAAATTGGCTTGTAGAAATCTTCACAGTTATACAAGGATTTCAGTTGAAGGAGCTTCACCAGAGGGCCCAAGAAGTTGTAAACAATGATCACCATCAAACTTTGTTGTTAAGCTTGTTAAAATTAAGGGTGTAATCTCTATGTGTGGCCACGTTCGACACCATTCTTATTTTTATATTATATTTCAAGGTTTGATTAAGGTTGGTCCAGTGAACTCAATGTAGGCCCTGTTAGATTTTTTGCATTTCAAGACTTTTACTGCAAATTCAGAAATTCCACATCACAACAGAGGTTTCTTGGATCTAGTCCCTGTGAACTTCAGCCTATTAAAATTTTCACTTATGACTTATGTCAAACACTTAGTAAACACTGATTTCAACCTCCAATAAACTTCAGCTGTAATGCAGCAAACTTAACAGCATTTAACAGTGGCTTACGAGCAGAAATACAATTACTAGGCAAACTGAAATTTAGCAGCGGAAATAAAATGGACAGTTGACAGCAAATTAACCACACATTTGGCACAAGATATTTGGGCAATGCCTCTTGTTGCCGTCCTTATACACACTTGCAAATGTGAGCCAAGTCCTGCTCACTTAGTGTGTCCTTGGAGGCACAATGCCTAGGTTCAAAGCCCACACTGTCACTTTGACCTGAACCTCTTCCGTCTAGGTTTACTCCTAGGGAAGCCAAGGGGGGTAGACCCTAGTTACTATGTGAGATTAGATGTTAATTCTAGGAGTTGTTTTTAATTAGTTAAAGGTTGGGGAAGATCCAGCTTATGATGCAAAGGCAACAATGCAAGATGCATTGATTCAATATGATAATCAAACCTTTCCCTATGACAACTAAGACTAGTGCCTAGGATTGGGCAATGGGGTCAACTAAATTCGAGGGAGGTTGATTACACAAGATTTACAATGATTACAAATATTACAATTAGATACAAAGGTACACTAAAGAATGTCTAAGGATTACAACAAAGTTATAATAAACAAAAGATACAATGGATACAAAGATGTTAACTAACAAATTGCTTGCATGTGCAGGAAATAAAGAGATTCAAGACAAGATGATCATCAACACATCAAACCAAACATGCTCACAATAACACTTACTCTATTGGACTKCTTTCAATGGCAACAAAATCACTCAAGACCCAACAAGATAGTGCCTCCAAGGGGATGCACAACTTCTTGAGGGATCCCACCACAAAATGAACACCAATTAAATGAAATATGCTTGAAAGAGAAAGTGCTCCAAAACACAAATATGACCACTTAGATGATTAATCCACAAAGCATAAGCTAAACTTGCATGTAAATGTAAATGTGAAGGAGTGCTTGCAAGTGTTAATTAAATGTCAACCATAAAATATATACCAAAATGATGCCCAATGTTGAAGTGGATTAAGGATTGATAAAGTTTATTAAGTGAAGAGTGAATCTTAGCTAAGTGTCAACCCAATACTCCCCCCGCTTGTACCAAGTAACTACTGGGTGCTCAAGAAATATGATAACAAGGCTTACCCTAGCTCCACATGTCAGCGCAAGGGAAAAGAGTACCTCCCGGAAAGGACGTCGCGCACCGTGAGACCATCCCCGGTCTAGCACCTTCTGTTGCTTCCTCTATTCCTCGTTTAAATGGTAGAAGTTGGGTCAGTAGAGGTGTCCTATTAAGTCTAGTTGATTATTAGGCCTATGGACTAAGAGTTTTTAGGTGATTAGGTGTGTTTAGATGAGTTTTACTTGCCCAAAAAGTGTCAAAAAGAGCCAAAACCGAAACTTAAAAACAACAAGAAATGAAGTTCTAGATTATTAGATTATTGCATGTGAAGCGTATAGAGAACTTGAAAAGAATGTTGAAATGAAAGTGATTACTTTTACACAATTTACATGCTCATATGTGTTTGCAAACTTGAAAGAGAAATGCTTAAGAAACAAGAGCTTGGAAGTAAATAAATAACCAAGCACAAAATTTAATCCTATGCCTCCATGGGCTTAAACTAACATTTAGTTATGTGTGAGATTTAATACTAGATAATTTTAACCATGAGCACAAGCATATTAGACATCCACAACTAAGCTAAAACAATCCTAGCCACACAACTTTGCCCTAATGACAAGTGGGGCAAAAAAATGAAAAATTGCAGAAATTTAAATTTACACTCTAGCCTTATGATTTTGGGGGGTGGCTTTGCCAAACTCTCACCCAAGATGTAGGCACTAAGAAGCTTTACAAGAACAAAAAATTAAATACAAGAATGCAAGCCTCAAGAGACTCCCAAGGACTTGCTACAATGCTTATGAATGAAAGAGGAATGGTTGGGAATCATTACTCAATCAAAAGAGAGGTCCTTGGTGTGTTTTGTGACTGAAAATGGGCAGCATTAACCCCTTGACCTGGTAAGAATCTGCAAAAACCAACAAGCTATTGCTTGTTGGAAATGCTGCAAAACACATGGAAAAGTCAAGAAAATTTCTGTTTTTCAACAGAAATTTCTTACATATAAATTTCAAAAAATAGTATTGATTTTTTGACCGATCTAAGAGTGTTAGCAAACCAAATCTAAAGTATGTATGTAACAAAAAATGAGAAGGGGAAAACTATGAAGTTTAAATGAGCTATGAGGGTAGATTTTTGCTCGAAGCTATCCCAACAAAAGCCTTGAAGCAAACCTGCAAACTTTGAAACAAAATGTGAGATATGAAAAGACAATGAGATGAATAGATAAACAACATAAACAAAATTTATATCATTAGTTATTAAACACATTTAGGCCAACAACTACACTATTGCCTAACCTATCATAACAAACAAAGTTTACCGAAGAGATCTACTCAAAATCTCATAAAGGAACACAATCACCTCATATGTGTTGAAGCACCAAGACACAATCTTGTACTCCAAGATCCTCCAAAGCCTTTCTATTAATCAAAGGGAGAGATTTCAACAATCTCTTTGCTCCAAACCTCTTAAGAGCAAAATGGAATGAGAGCAAGATGGACAATGAGAGAGAGAGATGGGGCAAGAAAATGGTAGCATAAAAATAATTCAAGAGATGGTGAGGAAATGAGTGAGGGAGAGGTTCTATTTATACTTGGGAAAACAAAGTTACCCCTCTTGGATGAGTTACAAGTGTCACACATCAAGGAAAAGTCACTTTTAGGATTTTGGTAAGTTAGGGTTTTGGCATGGATGGATGAAGTAGCAATGAGTTGGAGTGAGTTGGCAAGACTTTGACAAGTCAAATGATGAGTTGTAGGGTCTAGGGAGTCACACCAAGGGATAAAATAAGTCTCCCATTAATTAATTAATTTATTTTTTACTTTTTGGAGACTTTCTAGAAGGGGGGCACACCTCTCTAGGGAAAGTTACGTTTTTGTTTAATGGCTAGGTGAGGGGGTGATGTGAGGGTTGGAAAATGTTAAGAAAGTGTTTTCTCATCATCTCCCACCTTTACTTTACCCCATTTGTTCATAAATTACAAAAATGACATTTTTCCTATGTCATGACTTAACAATTAAAATTGTTGTTTGACTGACAGAGACTCCTGGTGGACAAACACCTAGCAAAAGTTGTCTGATTGAGCTGAAACTTGGTCCAAGGGTGTAGGGGGTCTCATTCCATTTCTTTTGAGCACAAATACCCCTAGAAAAAGCCCAAGGACCTAGTTTTTACAATATTTGCTCAAAAGTTATTAAAATTAATTAATTAAATTACCCAACCTTAGGCAATTTTAATTAATTAAAAAAAACCTATCTAGACTCGACAGAATTTCGCAAAACTTTCTGAGATGTCATACATGGTCATTTACATCATTCCTAAACACTAGCTACTAGTGGATAAATCTATTAGAACACCTTTCACCACTTTGGAGGAATTATTAATGGTGGGAGTGAAAAACTCAAGGGAAATTAATAAGGCTGAAAAGCCAAATTAATAACCCGAGGATAAAAAAAACTCAGTGAAAGGAACTCTCCTAATGAAGAAATCCTAAGGTAACTGACCTAACTATGGTCCATGCAGACCTATTACATTATTAACCCACGCAGGGGTGCGGAAATTCCAATTACAAAAATACGTGTTGGAGGCCAAAAATGCCCTGTAGAACCAAATAGTCTCTGACTTGGTAGCATTTGATGATGCATATCTTCATGGTACATGGAGTTGACCCCCTAGTTGAATAGGCGGTCAACACCCCTTGAAAAATCCACAAGGGGAAAACCTGCCAAAGAGAGAGATTTTATTATTTCTTGAACTCACATAACAGAGTTACAACAAACACTATTGTCAACAAATAAACACAGAGACTTATCTTGAAAATCATGCCCAGATTCTAATCGAAACAGTACCAATCTGCTCCTCTAAATTTGTGCCCAAATTTCCATACTACTGTACGACATAACTGTCTCGATTTCTGTGTTGTACGTATTGTCCTTTCTTGTACATAACTATACGAGTAGTACAGATTTTCTGTAGTAGATTCACCTTGAAATTTGTGCCTTCTTAGCGCCTCGATTTCTGTGCTCACTTTCTGTTATACGACCTGTGTATAAACTGTACCACAACCTGTATTTAATGTTGTACAGTCTTCATTAAATGATGGAATATGAGCCTTGGTTTGCATGCCAAATCTCTTTGTCTTTGCACCCCTCCTTGCTGCCAGACTTGTCTTCTCTTTTGTTCTCTTCTTCTTTCTCTCTCTCTTCTCTCATCAATGACTCTCATTTCATAATGATGTCCATCTCTCTAAAAATCATTTTATAAACTCATTAATGAATAACTACCCTAACCATAGATCTCAATGACCAAGATTAGATATTGCCTCTCACAATCTAACAATCACGACTTAATGTCTTGTTGAGATCACTTAAATCACTTAAGTGACCCAAACTTTATAAAGTCACTTTTATTCATTAAATAATAAAAGACCCTAACTTTATAAAATTACTTTAACTTTATAACATAAAGTTTATATTCCTAGAGAGACACTTTTAATGTCCACCCCATGTTAGACATCATAACATGAAGAATACCTCTCGAGCTATAAACTCTAACACTCTCTCTTAGCGAGGGAGGTACTTCTGGCACCTCTACCACCTCCTGGATCCGTTTCCAAGCTCAATACTTTGTCCACAAAAGATGCTCCCTCTGAATCTGTAGCTCGTCGCACTACCTGCCTTGGACTTTAACCTGAAGACCTGTGCCAGTCACCTCTGCTCTGAGAAATAGCCTCATCCTCCTGAGCATCCTCCAGTGTCATTTCATACCGTCGGTTTCCTGACTAAACTAGATGACGTCTCACACCCAACTGTCTATGGCACTACCACTGAGCTTGAAATCCAACTGGTGATTTAGGTGGATATCAATGGCCACCCACCTATTCCAATTCACTCACATGAAGTTTTCATTTTGGCAGTTATTTTCCTAGTTTTTTGGGTCCTAAACTTTCGAGGTCGTTTTGAGGCCTTAAACAACGTTTTTTGGGCTTGCCACAGGCACACTAAAAACAAAGTTTGTTTCTGTCTGCATTTTAGTGTGACTATGGCAAGCCCAAAAAACGTTGTTTAGGGCTTCAAAACGACCCCGGAAGTTGGGTTTGTTTCAGTTTGCATTTTACAGTTTCAACATATTTCTTTATTGAATAGAAGCAAAGTTTTACTGTATCTCTGTTATTGTTCATTGTATCTCTGTGTTAATAATATAGATCTGTATTCATTTTGTTTTTCTCATAAAATCCAGATCAGTGGTATCAAAGTGGTTTGTTCCTTGTCATTCTTAGTGCATCTCCCCGATGAGGTCAGGGTACAAAGAGTTGGGTTTCAAGCTTGTTTCTCTTAAAGACAAGAGCTCTCTCACGCCCAAGTGACCTTCCATAGCGGGAGAAAATAAAGACGATGGGACAGGAGATCCTTTCAAACTGTTGCTCGAGGAAGCCCTCACGAACCATAGGAATGAGATGATGGATAGTTTTGCCCAAATCCTTCGACGACTACCAACAAACGACGTATCTTCCTCGAGCGGAGGCACCACCCCCTTCAAGGTACAAATCAATTTTGATATTCCTATATCTGAAGGTCAGATAGTCGCAGATATTGTAGATAAATAGTTGAATCTGCTAGAAGGGTATTTTTCTGTCCATAACTTTTCCAATAGAAAAAAGATTACATTTGCGCTCCTCAAAGCCGTCCCCCATGTCAAAGATTGGTGGGAGACTTTCTGTGAGCAAAAGGAAATAAAAGAATCCTCATTATTTACAGTCGCACTCACTTGGGAGTCCTTTAGGGATGCTATTAAGGAACAATATGACCCTATTGGAAGTTATGACGACCTGTATACAAGATGGACCACACCGCGGTAGGAAAATGACTAAACAATGCCAGAGTTCACAAATATCTTCCATACCTTGCGCACCAAGCTGGGTATCAAAGATTCTGAACGACATCTGGTGCTCAAGTATCGCGACGGTCTGCATAGATACATCCAGAAAAAAATGGAGTTTCTAGACATCTCATCCTTGGGCGCGACCTATCAATATGCTGTCAAAATCGAGCAAAAGTTTAAACAAAAGACACGATAGTTTGGGTCTGGGAACCCCTCACAATAGAAGTAGGGCAAGGGTAGCCCCAACCTGTAGAACAAAGGGCAGAGCAAAGATGGATAGTCTTATGACAACCAGTCTAAGCCGCAAACAAAGGACAATGGAAAGATGAAGAAAGACACCGGGAAATGGTGCAACTTCCATAAGAACCCCTGGCATAACACCGTTGATTGTCGCTCAAAGAAGTCATTGGTGGCTGAGGTGAAAGCCTATGAATCAGATGCGGGTTTTGACGATTCAGAGCTAGAAAAGGGGAGACATATTATTGACGTGGAACCCAGTGCCATTGTGGCTACCACCAAGATCCATCCCGATGAATCTGATGAACCAGAGGAAGGTGAGTGTCTCTTTCATTCACATATGTGGGTGAAGGGTACTCTGCTGCACTTCATCGTTGATAGCGATAGCCAGAAGAACCTCATATCAGTGGAGGTCATCAAGCGGCTGGCTCTGCCGACAACGCCGCACCTGCAACCATACACCATCGGATGGCTCCGCCAAAGAAGCGATATTTGCGTCAGCCAACAATGTCGCATGTCCTACGATATCAATCCTTTCAAAGATGAGGTATTGTGTGATGTCGCTCCCCTTGAAGTTTGTGATGTTCTTTTGGGCCAACCTTATTTATGGAAACATCATGGTGTATATGAGTCTAGGCCTTGCAATGTTATTATTAATTTAGACAAGAAATTGTACAGGATACCCGAGGTAGCCGCACCTACTTCCATTTCCTTGATCTCTTCCAAGCAATGTAGGAAGGTCATCTCTCAAACCATGAAGTTTGTCTTCTTCGTGATTCGCTCTCAAAGTGAGTGGAAGGTTGCAACCACATCCATGGCCTTCACGACCGATCTCTCCACACAAAAAAAGCAAGTGGATAAGGTCGTGGAAGAATACAAAGACATCTCCTCACCCACTGGGGTACTTCTACACTGCCAGGTCAAGCATTCAATCGATCTGACCCCAAGTGCACCGCTACCCAATGGACCAGTCTATCGCCGCTTTCTGTTAGAAAACGAGGGGATCCAAGAACTGCTCCAAAAAGGGCACATCCGACCTGGCTCATCACTGTGTGGAAGCCCAATCATACTTGTACCGGTACCCGATTTCTCAAATCGACGATCTCCTTGACCAACTCAAGGGGGGCAAATACTTTAGTAAGATTGATTTGAAGTTTGGCTACCATTAGGTCCCAATAGAGCAGACAAATGTATGGACAATTGCCTTCAAGTCCAAAGGTATTTTTGAATGGTTGGTCATGCCCTTTGGTTTGACGAATGCCCCAACAACTTTCATGAGGATGATGGATGATATCTTGTGGCCTTTCACCAATTCTTTTGTGGTGGTGTATCTGGATGACATCCTCATCTACATCAAGAATTGGGCGGAACACTTGCAACATATTCAACAGATTCGGCGCACTCTGCAGCAACACAAACTATATGCACATTTGGAAAAATGCTTCTTCGGCATGGACATGGTCCAGTACCTAGGCTACATTGTTGATGAGCATGGGGTGTGCTATAGCTCAAGTTGTAGGTTGGGCAAAACCCAACCCAACCACAAGGCAAGTGATACAACTTGGGAATTCTACACCCAATGTCACCTCGATGTAGGTCCCGCACTTCAAGGGTGACTAGGTCACTCTAGGGAGGTGATCTCGGTGACCCTAAGGGGGATTGAGATGGAGATGAAGGGAAATGGAAGTGAAACCCCTATAGGTAAAGTCAAAGTGGAATAAAAGGTAGGAAGAGATGTCTTGCAAGTCAAGTAATTGTTGCTCCACAAGTATAGTACTTTTTCGGA
This sequence comes from Picea sitchensis, assembly GCA_010110895.2. Classification (NCBI taxonomy): domain Eukaryota; kingdom Viridiplantae; phylum Streptophyta; class Pinopsida; order Pinales; family Pinaceae; genus Picea; species Picea sitchensis. The sequence goes on along the minus strand of SNQJ01S0014484.1, from coordinate 182,343 downwards.
TGATTGTACCTGCCCAAGACACAAGAAAAGACACTTTGCAATGATAGATGTTATTTGGATCAGCAAGTTAAGCTTATTTTCCCTAATTTGCAGCAGTAGATATCAATTTATATTAGCAAACAAAACATCTAAAATCAACATATAAAGATCTAGACTAGTTAGATAAATCAACATCAAACTTAGCAATGAATATAGGCTGAAAATTGACACTTAGGAGGAAAGAGAAGATGGTTGTTGTAAACATGTGTTTTCTGCAGAAAATTGCAGCCTTATGGCTGTATCATTCAGTGGCATGTAGCAACAAAATCAACCATGGAAAAGTGCCAAGAATTAGCCCAAAAGGTGCGCCCTAGTTAGTAGACTAAGTGAGTGAAGTTAGAGAGCTAGTCTAGGGTTAGTTTAGGAGTTATGAGAGTGTTAGTAGCTAGGGTTATGCAACCCTAATGGTTGTAGGTTAAAGTTTGTAACAACAATTAGAGTGTTGGGAGAGAGGGGACGCCCTAGTAAGGGAAGACTCTTCTCAATGAGATAAGTCAACTTCAAGCAAGAAACCTTTCAAAAGACCAAAAATTGTGTTTCCCAAGGCAATGATTTTATATCTCCAATGCAAAAAATTATGACTAGTTCCTTTACTATTGGGTTAATGGAGTCAAAAGGATCTTAGAGAAGCTACCTTTTTGGTGTGTAATCATTTTTACTTCCAAAGGAAAGTTTCTCTAGGCTAGGGTTTAGGCTAAGAGGGTGTATGCCCTTATACTTCTCTTAGCAAACCCTTATAAAATCAATGAGATGAAACAAATAAAATGATGAAGACTATGGTGGGGGTGTATGCCCTTATACTTTCCACCTAGCTCCTAGCATAACAATACTTGAACTTGGAAAATGATAACATAATAATAGAAAACCATACCAAGATCAAGAGAAATGCCAAGATAATCCACCACAAGAGCTAGAAAGCTTCATCTAAGGCTAGTGCTAGACTTCCATCAACCATTCACCAACAGATAACCATAAACAAGTGCACAAGAGATGAAAAGAGCTAATTGTGGCGCAAATTTCAGACCAAGGCCTCTCACAAGAGGGAGAGTTGTTGTTTAAAATGAGATCTTATGATGTCTATTTATACAAAATGTAGCTAACATAGTTTGTCCATAAATTGAGTAAAACACAAGATTATGGGCCAACCCTAATATTTCCCCCTTAACAAAGTAATATTAAACAATTCACTTAAAATTTCACTTTTTGCACAAATAAAACCCTAATTTAGGAGGACTTCACCCCTTTAGGGGATGTTTTGCCACTTTGAGGAAGTTGTTGGTGTTGGAGAAGCATGGATAGGCCTCCAAAGGCCACATGTCAAGCATCTAAGCACTCTCATCGTGGTGAAGACCCTTCTCCCCCTCAAACATCCAAGTATCAAAAGAGTGGCACCTCACCACCATGCCTTAACCCCCAAGATCATGACGTCAAGTTCAAAAGTGGAACGTTTTTCCCTTCCTGGGTAAATCGTTTGGCAAGTAAGGGGTGGCTAGGCTGTCCAAGTCATCATCAAGGTCGTCCAAGTCTGATCTCTCTCATATGGCATGTGGGCCCCTTGCATCCAACCTGTGGGCTTGTAGCTCCATGGAAGCCCAAGCTAGGCTTGTTCTCCCAAAAGTTTCCACCAACTAGGTCCTACAAAGACAAATGAACATGCCCTCCAAGGATCTCAAGTCACAACATCATGATAAGTGAATCCAATCAATAAATAAGCCATCCAAGCATGTGCATCAAAGATCACTATATCAAACAATTAACAACTCAAAGACACTATGCGACTTGTCAAGCTTAAATATGGGAGGGTTGGCGAGGTGTCCTATTGGGTAGGTCATGCCCTAGGTCAAGGAAAGCTTCTAAGATATCCCTCTCTGAGCCATGTAAAGTGGATGAAGTGGTTGGGGTCAAGACTCAATGGGCATAGGGCTCATGACATACAAGGGGTAGTTGTATCTCATTCATGGGTGCCTTTGTAGAGGGTGTGTGGTACCTTCGTCCACAATCCACTTTTTCCAAGCCCATCAATTGCGTTTTATCTTTATTTATTTATTTTCTTTCAATATAGCATAAGGAGAGGTTGAAGGTCATTGCCCTGGCGTGGTCACCAGATGATGGCAATGTCACCCACAAACACTTATGGAAATGAGAAGGCTGATTCATGATGAGACCCTCTTTCTTTCAACCATGCAACTGAGAGCCATTACCTTGGTTTGGTGACTAGATGATGGTAATGTCATACCATTAGATATTCATGGACGTGATAGGTTGGTTCATGATGAGACCTCCTATGCTTCAACTAACCTTTTAAGCATTCTTTATTATATTGCGGGTCCCCTTTATTCAAAGATAAGTGTTTCATTGCTTTCTTGGGTGATCCATGAGCGAAGCATCTGGAAGGTTTATACAAGGCTTTTATCTTTTACCCAACATCAACCCCTCTTGGCCTTTAGCCCCTTCTTCCCATAGAATGAGAGAAAACCCCTTCTTGAGTCAATACACCCTAACATATGTAATACTCCTGTTTCCCCCAGCTTGTAAATATAACTATAACTTGCCAAAAGACTATGGGTAGATTGAATATGTGTGGATGTTGGAATGGATGAACCTTTTTGTTATAAAAGGTAATGTATGTATTTCTGTTATTAAATAAAATGGATAATGTTGCATAACAACTGAAGGGGTTTGCCAAGGTAGATCATGATGCATGAGAGAGACAATGAGGGGAGCCAACAATGGTTGAGATGACCCCCACTAGACCAGTACCTTACTGGATTTAAATTATTCAGACCCAGAACAGTCGTCTGACCCAGAAATAAATTACCAGTCAGGCTAGTAGTTGGGAAGTCCTCCTCGAGAGTCAATGAGGAGATGGGCATAGTACCCATCTGAAAAACTTCCTGACCTGACCACGAAATGGGGATTCAGACCCACACAATCTTGCTGAGGAAGGCAAGAAAAAAAGGGGATTCGTGGGAAGAAAAGAGGATCGCGAAGGAGATGAGTCAAGAGACCATTTTTCCTGAAGGAGAAGAGTGTGTGCAATTCTCTAGTTCTAAAGAGAACTGAAAAACAAGCTTGCTCTGGGTGTAAGAACTTACTGGCAAATTTTTCTGTCCAAGATGATAAACGAGGTTGCAGAGAAGACGAGTGACTGAGGAATCACTCGTTGCAGGCCCCCTTACTTGGTGGAGAGAAAATCGTTTTGCCAAGTCCTTGTGGGAGGATAGTGGCCTCCTTCCCTAATTGTCGCTGAATAAGAAGGAAGACTCTCTCTCTCTGAGCATCATGATCTAGCTAGGGGGTGGCCAACTATAAATCCGTCCAGGAGTTGTTGTGCCTACAGTTGGGTGGGAATGAGCACCCCTCTCAACATTTGCTTCACGATCTGGTTTCTTGATAAGTATTCTTATACCCTGTGTACTAGAATTAAAATGAGTGGTTGGATGTCCGTGTTTATGACTAAAAATTGCATTATTTAATTAATATTAGAAATGCGTATCGTTCTTTTGTGAACCCCTGCATTTGAATGGTTTTTGTTTGCCTCTGCTTAGCAGCAGGAGAACCTTTAGACGTGGGTCTTTAAATGAATTTAGGAATAATTTTACAGTCTCCATGTTGGTTGGAAAATCCTTAAGGGAATTTTTCCCAAGGATTGATTTTGTAATATAAGAGACGGGGTAGATTTCGCTGGAATACTTTAGTCCTATCGACCCCTTGAATTTACCATCGTAGGTCACTAAATTCGAGCTCTTTGGAGGGAGGGCACCTCCTTCAAACCATTCGTCCATATGACCGAGGGCTCATGTTCACGACCCTAACCAAATCACAACTAATAATTGAGCGTGCCACCCCGAAACTTGCTAGGGAATCCACATGACCAGGACCTTGGAACCCTTCGCTAGGTCTGAAAGGAGTTACGCTTTTTTTGATTTTGGAACTCAAGGAGTCTGGAGCTCCAGGATGCTGTAACGCCCCATATTTTGATCTTCAGGATGCTGTAACGCCCCATATTTTGATCTTAGGTAGTTAGAACATTGTTATTCACTAATCTTAATAATTCAAAGTTTAGCATTTGTTTGGAGTCGGTTAGACTTTGTTAGACATTGAGATGTGTACCTCAAGACCTATTTGTATGTTACATGATATATGCTCATGACAAAGATTGTTATTTGATTATTTAAACATGAAAATTAAAATGGGTAAGTTCGGTACATGTATACCGATTCAAGTTATGTTGTGAATGTATAATAGATGCAATGCATGATGTAAATATGAATGCATTTATTAATTGAGCGTCAATGCAAATATGTATTCTTATATAAATTTGGGATGTATCTGCATCAATATGTGTTATTGGTGAACTAACCTACAAGATGATGAGCTATGTGATAGCCAAATGACTATAGTATTGAGGTAACTGGGATGTCGTAGACATCAAGAAGATATTGTATGCTATAAGTTGTACTTACTATTTAATTTATGATTCGAAATATTACTATGATCTATGGT
>SNQJ01S0014484.1:156341-176986 GCA_010110895.2 Picea sitchensis | reverse complement strand
TGTATTAATTATTAAAGTAAATTATTAACTATTTAATTGAATGTTTATTGAATATGTAAATCATATTGCATACAAATATCTAGAAGCATTAAATACTTTCTTGACTTTGATAGATGGTGGGTGTGATGAATTAAATGAGCATGGTGGAGTGTTATGTACATTTCGGGGGAAATTATCAAATAACATTTATTATCTAGCATGAGAATAATGACTTTTTATTTTATTTATTGTTGTTTAATGCAAGTCATTTATATTTAGTTTTATTTTAATATTGTCCAAAAATATCTAAATAAGGAAGGTTGATGGATAATAATGAGGGGGTTGAGGAGACTTGGGGAAGTGTGTATGGAAACTTGATAAATAGGGAGAAGAAGTAGAGAGGAGGAGGATGGGGGGGAGGTTTGAGCATGATGAGAGGTTGTGAAATTCTTGGAAGATATGATTCTTGTGATAGTTTTCTTTGAGCATTTGTGCTTTGTTGTTCTTGGAGTCACGGGCACGGAGGGTCAAGAAACCGAAAGGTTTCTTGGAGCTAGGAAGCTGGCTAGGCTCCTAGTTGGCAGGGAGGATTCCGTTGTTTCACTCTGGGAAAGCGAGAAAAGAATGCTTGGAAGCGCCCATGACTACATTACAACCGATGAGCTTCGACAAGTTAAGGAGGAGGTATTTTTCGGTGGCACTTGGTTATTGATATTTTGTATATATATACTTTTGTTTGAAGTTCTAAATCATAGAGTTAACATATTACTTATTTCATCATGTTATCTAGATTTATCATTGAGCAAATGTAGAAGAATTGTGTTAATGAAAACCAATGAAATTATGCTAAAACGAAGTTGTTATTGTGTATGTATGTAATAAATGATTAATTTGCTAACATCCTAGATGGGTGTTATAGATGCTATGACTTTACAACCTTCGAAACCAACCGAAGGCAACCTGTTGGTATGGTTCCTGACGAGGTTGGTCGACATCTGGCGGTTTCCTTAACTGTGATTGTGGGACTTGTCCCACCGTTAAACCCTTATCCACTTCCCGGTCGTAAAGTAACATGAGCCGTAGATCTGAAGATCTTCGAGATTTTCCTTGACCATTGGATCTACGTCGTGGTCAGTTCGATGTTGACCACTCCGGGAGAAAGGGAGTGTTAAACGGGTGGAAACCTCGAACTGTTGAAATATTATAACTGCAAAGAGTATTCTATTTATTATTGAGTCGTTATTCATTATATCAATCCCCTTTTGTGGATTGATCATGTCGAACATTGTAATTGACAAAATCCCCTTTTGTGGATTGGTCAAACCCTAAATATATTGTGCAAATTGAGAAGTCACCTCCCAGGCTAATTAAAATGGTTTTAACCACTAAGAAGACAAGTCGGCCTTGCCCAGTGAAGAGACACATTTCCAGTGCCTGCCAGTTTGTATAAATAAAGGAAGCCAACACCTCATTATCTCACTCACTCATTTGCTCATCCAGTGCGCAAGTTTGGTAGCTATAGTTGGGAGAAGAAGGAAGAGAGAGGCGCATTACTCAGTATTGGATATTCTCTAGTGTTTTGGTTTATTGTCTTCACATTGTATTGGCTATCTATATTAAGGAATCTTTTGTTGGGTTTTCTCCCCCATGAGGATTTCCTGGGATAAATGTTGTGTATCTTGTGATTGTGTTTCTCTCAGTGATCATACCTGTTAGCATTAAGAGTCACCCTCATATTGCGAGAGGATAAGCCCAGTACCCATGATAATGTTTGGTGGAGGTAGGTTTATGAGTGGATGTCAAATGGACAAAACTCAGTACAAGAATGTTTTAATACAGAAACTGGACAAGCAATGTATAGAGAAATGAGGTCCTCATTAACTTCAGTCAGTGGTTTAAGGTTAAAGGTGAGTAGAGGGAAGACTTGGTGAGAAAGGTGGACAAGTCTGCCATGGCCATCCGACCTTCAAGCAACTTGGTGAAGAAAAACTCAGGCACAAGAGCACTCTTGAACTTAAGTTTCAGACACTGAAATACATCACAACAACATAATAATCAAACCTTCATTACTATGCGACTACAATAACTCATCTGGATCCTCCATGCATGAGCATTTCATCGTAAGAATAAACAAGGTAACAAAGAAAATACTAAAACTGGTCACAACAGTATTATAATCAAACCTAGATTACAATACGACTACAACCCTCATCTGGATCCTCCATGCACGAGTGTTTCAATATAGATTTAAACAAGATGATGAAAAAAACTGACTTCTATTAATGCGAAAGTCTCAGATCTCATACAAAATCAGAGAACAACTTTGATATCAAAATATTACAAAAATGGGGAGCTCTTCTCAACCAGTTGACGACCTTAACAAAATATTGAACTGATCTATTTATACTCAGATCAGTCCACAACTACCAGGAGTGTGATCTAGCCATCCCATTCAAATATTTTCGTCTGTGCATCCTTCTGTCAGACTGTGTGTGTTTCCTCCTGTCAGATGCAAGCTTAGGTCAGTATGGGTCTACAAGAAGAAACCGTCTATCGTGGTACCTCGGGCTGACAACTCTATCTCCTCGGCCATAGCTTTCCTTCTTTCTATTTATAGACTGAGTTGAGGTTTCAGCTGCTGGTCCTTTTTCATTAACTGAATCTCCCTCAGGATTGGAGCGCAGCTGGACGACTAACGGGCGACCACCTGTCGCTACTGGATAAGACATCATATGCACACGTGATTTCGGGGCCACGAGGAGCGGTTTAGGTCCACACCGTTGTTGGGCCCGAAATGCGTCGCTTCTCGCCACGTAGCCACCCCTCAAAATCGTGGTTAGTATTTCGGCCCGCTCAAGGCCTTTTAACGCTCGAGCATGTTGCGACCCCGGAATGATTTGAGGCCATTGATCTGAACAAGATCTGAGATATGGGCGCGCCGACTATTTTAGTGCTCCCACCAAAGCTTTATCCATCTGCCAAGTTTGGAATCCTTCCAACTGCGCTTGGAGATAGCACTACATCAAACTGCACAGGGAATCTTGATCGTTGCAAACTGCACTTTCCCATTCGCCTGCGTTCATAGTGATCACTCGTGACTATGGATAGCTTTATGTGATAACATTTGGTTCCACAGGGGATGACATGCTCCCTGCGAGTTGCCAAGAACGCGCAGTTCCAGTGCCTTAGCCTTTGGGTCATTGAGTCTCTTATTCAAACAAAAATAAAAAAGGAAGTGGTAATTACAATGGTGGAAAGCCAATCATGGCTTAATCAAAATATTTTTTTCAGAAAGTGCTCATTGATAGTGCCACCAAAAACTTTAGAATCCTCCAAGCTCTGTAACTTATAGGTGTTATTTGAAAATACTTCAGAAATCTTGAAAGGACCAATCCATAAGGCTTCAAATTTACCATGTTTGCCTTTGTCTTGCCTGGGGGCATCCCACTTGAGCACCATATCCCCTAGTTGAAAATCTTCCTTGCTTTCCCTCTTGTCAAAAGCTCGTTTTATTTTCTGATGGTGATCCTGAACTTTATCAAGTAGTTGCTCCCTAGCCTGTTGTACTTCTACCAGTTGTTGTATTCTCCTGACCATATCATCAGGTTCTCTTTGGTGGTCTTGGAGGAATTTTTCCACAGGCAAGGAAAGCTGAGTAGGAAAAATAGCCTCAACCCCATATACAAGATGAAAAGGGGAAACTCCCAGTGACCTCTTTGTTGTAACTCTGTCAGCCCATAATGAAAACTTCAGCTTTGAGTCCCATGCTTTTTTATTGTCTTCTAACAATTTTCTGATGATCTTTATGAGGTTCTTGTTAGAGGACTCTGCTAAACCATTTCCCTGAGGGTTGTAAGGAGTATAATGGACTAATGTGATCCCATAAAACTCACAAAACTTGATCAATGGTTCAACCTTGAAGGAGGCAGCGTTGTCCGTAACAATCTTGCTTGGACAACCAAATCTGAACAAGATATCTTCAAGGAAGCTAATGATTACCCTGTGGGAGGCACTCCTTGTAGATATGGCTTCTATCCATTTGGTGAAATAATCAATGGCAGTCAAAATCCACCTGTGCTGACCACTTGAGGTTGGGTGGATTTCTCCAATGAAGTCAAGACCCCACTGCTAAGAAGGTCCAGAAACCACCACATGTTTCAAAGACAAAGATTTGAGCTGCAGCTTTCCAAAAAACCTTTGGCATTTGTCACAAGCTCTAATCTTTTCACAAACATCAGTAAAAAGGATAGGACAAAAATATCCATCTCTAATGATCTTATAAGTTGTGGTCCTTCAGAAATGATGTCCCCCACATGAGCTATCATGAAAATCAGTTATGGCCCCTTGGGCCTCCTGTGGGTCTAAACATCTCAAAAGAATTCCTAGAGGATCATTCTAGTACAAAACCTGATCAATGAGACAATCTTTGATTACTATGAGTTTCAAAGCTCTCATTTTGTTCTTGTCAAAGCTGTCAGGAGGTCGCAACTTTTGCATAAAATATATGGCATCTTTATACCAGGTGCATTCTGCCAAGTTGAGGCTGGCATGAGAGTCTTTATCAAAAATCTCAACTTGTTGATTTTCTGAGTTTATGTTCATGAAATTAACCCCTAAAGCCTTGCAGTTTGATTCAGCCAGCAACCTGGCCAAACCTTGGCCTTTTACCAATTTAGTGGGCTTTATTTCTAGGTCGAATTCCATAATTTTAGCAATCCATTTGCTTCTCTTCCCATCTATGTTAGGTTGGATCAATATCTCTTTCACTGAGGCTGAAGGGACATATGCAACAATCTTTGAATGTAGGACATAGATTCTGAAATCTTTGAGGGATTTGACCAAAGCATATGCCTGCTTCTCCATGATATTATATCTCATTTATGCATCCCTCAATGTTCTGCTAAAAAAAGAAATAGGTTGCTCTAACCCCTCTATATTTTTCTGTAGCAAAACAACATCCAATGTATCAGATGAGGCAAAATAAAATATCAGAAATTCCTTAGAATAGTTAGGGATGATGAGCATAGGTGCTTCAGTCAAAGCCCTTTTGATTTGGCCAAAAGATTTTTTTGACTCAGTAGTCCACTTCACCTCGCTTCCCTTTCTAATCATGGCTGTAATGTGCTTAACCAACTCAACAAAATTAGAGATGAACCTTTTTAGAAAATTGATTTTACCCAAGAAAGATTGAACCTCCTTGGATCTGGGAAAATATAAGGACTGGATGGCCTCTGCTCTGCTTGGATCAATTCTTACCCCTTCTGCTGACACAATATGCCCCAATAATTTGCCTTCCTTCATAGCAAACAAAGATTTCTTAGGATTGAGAGAGAGACCAAACCTTCTGCACTTTAAGAATACCTTCTTCTAATGATGACAATGCTCTCCGTCAGACTTTGAGAACACTGTAATGTCATCCAAGTAGATGACTACAAATTTGTATTTCTCCCTAATACAGACAATGTCCATGGCTCGCTAGAAGATTGCTCCTGCATTCATCAATCCAAATGGCATTTTAGCATACATGAATGTGCCCCAAGGAGTAGTGAAGGTTTTCTTCTCTCTATCTTCAGGCAGGACAAAAATCTGATTGTAGCCAAAGAAGCCATCAATCATAGGCATCCTAGATGAACCAGTTACTCTCTGTAAAATGTGATCCATCTTTGACAATGGGTAGTTATCTTTTTTGGAGCTTCTRTTCAAATTCCTGAAATCAACACATAACCTGATTTCCCCATTTTTCTTCCTCACGGGCACCAAGTTAGCCACCCATTATGAATATCTCAAAGGCATGATGATCTGGGCATCCAACAACTTTTTCACCTCTTTTTCCATAATGGGCTGCAGCATGGAGTTTATCTGTCTGAGTTTTTGTCTAAATGGCTTGGTCTCTTCTTTCAAAGGGCTCTTATGCTCAATAATGTTTGTGTCATATGTCCTTAGATCTTCATATTTCCATGCAAACACATCAACAAACTCTTTCAAAAGCTTGCCATACTCAACCCTTTGTTCCTTTGATAAACTGCTAGACAATTTGACATACTTTGGATCCTCTTCTATCCCTAAATTGCATCCAGTCACATCAACATCTTCAGTTGAAGCTGTAATATTTACAACAACTTCATTTCTATCAAACAATCTCTCCAAGGGGACAAGTCCATTTGGAATATGGTTACTGGGTAACTGAACAATATGATGGTTGACAATTTTATTCAGAAAAATATCAACATGAGGGATTTCTTCAGTATCCTAATCTTGATCAATCTGTAAAGTAGAGAATTCATCCACAGTCTCAAGAAACTTTTTTATCTCAATATCATCCTCAAAAACCTTCCAATGTTTGACATTGTCAGGAATAGAGGGTTTCTATTTTACTTCCACCTCATACTTGAGTTTGGGGGGCAAAGGAACCCTGAACTTACTTGCCGAAACAACCAAGGAGTCTGCCATAGTTTTCTCTTCTCTTGGAACAAATGAGATATTAAAATCCAAAACGCAACTATCAACAAGATCCCAAACTTCATTCATGTAGGCCCTCAACCTGGGGTGCTTAGTTTGATACAGATTTTTGACTTGATGAACAATCAACTCAACATCTCCAAATACCGCTAGCTCCTCAATTTTCATGTCTTTGGCAGCTCTCAAACCCAAAACAAGAGCCTTGTATTCTGCCACATTGTTTGTTGCTTCAAATTCAAACTTGTAAGACAAAGATATGGTCTCATAGGCGGGGGAAATGAAGACTACGCCAACACCAACACTCTCCCTAGAAGAGGCTCCATCAAAAAACATCTTCCAAACAAAGGTATTGGGAGGAGGATTTTCACATGAGGCAATATGCATATTTTTTATTTCAATAGGTGCTTGAGGAGCATCAATGAGGTGTAACATATTGGTTCCTAAATCAGTGTCAACTGCAAAAATGGGGTGGTTGGTAGGATTTGTTTCATCATCAATAATGTAAGCAAGTTGTGCTTCCCTATAAAGCCTTCTATGTTCTCCCCCAAACAAAGGAATGGTGGCATATGAAAGATCCATCTGCAAAGTTCCCCCTAGTCTTTTGATCCAAGACCTAGACAAGAGCATTCCTAACTTAGGGGGGACTTCAACCACCACAATATCCATGACCACAGTTTTCATTGGCAATTGGAACAAGGAGATAACCAGGTCTTTAATAACCCCAAGACACTTCACCTTACTAGAATCAAATGAGTATAGGTCATGGTAGGTTTTTGTAACGTCCAACCCAAGCTCATCCATGACAGTGTTAGGCATGAGATTATGAAATGCCCCTGAATCCATCAAACAATTGTGCAACACTTCATCATGGATGTTCAATGATGTATAGAAAGGAGGGGATGAGTCATCCCTATCCTCTACCAAAGGTCCTAGTATGACAGTTGGTTTCTCATCTTGGAGGTTGACTGAATTTGTGGGATAAGATGAATTTTGAGGCTGCAACAATTTGGAAAGGTACTTCTTGAAATCCTCACTCTTGACTAGCTTCAAGAAAGGTACATGGATTTTAATCTTTTGAATCTCATTCTAAAAGATAAAAGACGAGGGAGGCTTCATAATCTCCTTAACTTCTGGGGTAGGGCTCTTAGCCACTGCCTAGGGGTCTCATGCCTTTTTTTCTTTGCTTCTCGCTGCCACACTCTTAACAAGATGCTCTGTTTTAATAGGTTGATCAAGAATGTCAGGATTTCCTTCTTTCTTCTTGGACCTGAGGCTGTATCTATTTGGATTTCCACTAGTCATTTACCTCTTGCTCAACTCATTTAGTTGACTACCCATGAGAGCCTCTTCATATGCAGACTGAGTTAAATGAGGGGATGAAAAGGTGTCACCAAGACAATGGATTTCAGGATCAACATCTTCTTCCTCTCCTTCATCAGTAACAAGGTTATTTTGGAGAGGGGCTTGGATTTTTTGATCATCCCTATCCCTATTTCTTTGATCTCTTTGGATTATTTGAGGGGCATTATTTGGTCTTCTAATTCTACCCCTATTATTAACATTCTTGGGGTTCCTATAGTTCTGCTTTCCTTCAAATTTTAATTTCTCCATTTCTGCAAAAAGTGATTTTACCAGTTTTGTCAACTCATCTACTTGAGGGGAGGCAACAGAGGGTTCAGAGGTTGAAGCTTCAACCCTACCTTTTCTTCCGTTTCTATCATATTTACTCCTAAGTCTGTCAGCTACCAATATATTAGACTCTACTTCAAGGGTTTCATCTTGCATATGAGCTAAAGAGGTAGTTCTTCTTTCTCTCAACATGAGACAAAACTCAGGGTCAAAAACACTGACATAAGTAATCTTGGCAGAGGTTTTTGTAGGATTTATTTCAATGGGAATCTTACTGTACATCTTATTAAATTTTTTTGAGAAGTCTGAGATAGATTCCCCCTCTTTCCTCTTAAGTGGCCCAAATTATGTAATATAATAAATAAAATCTTTTTTATCCCCCCAATGCCTCAAAAATGAATGATCTAGAGCTTCAATTCCATTAATATATCTAGGATTCAAACCCCTAAACCATTTCCTAGCCTCACCATCAAGGCTCTAAACAAAGACTCTCATACACACATCTTCATTTTCAATGTTAATATTATCTGTATAACTATAAAAAGTTGAAATGTGTTCTTCTATAGTTATGTCTTCCTCCCTTGTGAACTTGGGCATGTACTTAAGGTAGTCTCCAACTGGGAGAGCATTCATAGGCTGAGGTAAAACAAGAGGGGCATATCTAGTAGCCACTATGGAATCCATCGTGCTCTTGGGAGGATTGACACCTGGCATTGGGATGTGAACTGTAGGAGAACCAGGGGGAGATGGAGTTTGGACCTGTAGGACTAGAGCTATGCTTCTAGGGGAAAAGGGAAACAATTGAGTGTTGGAGGAGAATAATATGGGGCTCAAAGGAAAACAAGTTTCCCCCTCTTTAGATACAACATCTTTGATAGGAGGAGGAGGAGGAGTAGGAAAACCCAAAGCGGGAAATTCTTCTAAGCTCCTAGGTCGAAACCACTTTACAATATCAGGGGAAACAATAATTTAAAAATTTTCTCCTTCCAAATGAAAACTAGAAGGGGGAAGTCCAACATGAAAACTTTCAAAATCGAAACTTATGGAAACTCCAACAGATGGTATAAAAGGAGAATTACATGCAACTACTGGAGTTTTAAAAGAAGAATCATGTAAATTACCAGAATCACCTGGTACAACAGTTGAAATCCCTTCTTGAGAGGTCTTTCCTTTCTTAATAATATTTTATGAGTCAGCTTCAGGTGTTGCCAGAGGCAGCTGTGGAGTAGACCTCGTGTGTCTGCCTTTGGGAGCCACAACTAAAACAATGGAGCCGTCAGGTGCAAGTTGCAATCTTCAAGGTATTGATTTCTGATCCACCTTCACAATCAAAATTTCTTTGTCGTTCAATCCCAGGGAAATGTATTCAATTCGTTCCCCGACAATGGTGCCAAGAATGTTAGCAATGAGAGTCACCCTTTGATTGTGAGAGGATAAGACCAGTACCCATCATAATGTTTGGTGGAGGTAGGTTTATGAGTGGAGATCAAATGGACAAAACTCAGTACAAGAATGTTTTAATACAGAAACTGGACAAGCAATGTATAGAGAAATGAGGTCCTCATTAACTTCAGTCAGTGGTTTAAGTTTAAAGGTGAGCAGACGAAAGACTTAGTGAGAAAGGTGGACAAGTCTGCCATGGACATCCGACCTTCAAGCAACTTGGTGAAGAAAAACTCAGGCACAAGAGCACTCTTGAACTTAAGTTTTAGACATTGAAATACATCACAACAACATAATAATCAAACTTCCATTACTATGTGACTATAATAACTAGTCTGGATCCTCCATGCACGAGCATTTCAGCATAAGAAGAAACACGGTAACAAAGAAAATACTAAAACTGGTCACAACATTATTATAATCAAACCTAAATTACAATACGACTACAACCCTTGTCTGGATCCTCCATGCATGTGTGTTTCAATACAGATTTAAACAAGATGATGAAAGAAACTGACTTCTATTAATGAGAAAGTCTTAGATCTCATACAAAACTAGAGAACAACTCTGTTATCAAAATATTACAAAAATAGGGAGCTCTGCTCAACTAGTTGATGACCTTAAAAAATTCTTGAACTAATATATTTATATTCAGATCAATCCACAACTGCCAGGAGTGTGATTTGGCTATCCCATTCAAATCTTTTCGTCTATGCATCCTTCTGTCATACTGTGTGCATTTCCTCCCGTCAGACGCAAGCTCAAGTCAGAATGGGCATGCAAGAAGAAATCGTCCATCATGTTACCTTGAGCTGACAACTCTATCTCCTTGGCCATAGATTTCCTTCTTTATATTTATGGATTGAGCTGAGGTTTCAACTACCGGTCATTTTTCATTCACTGAATCTCCCTCTGGATTGGAGCACGACTAGACGACTAGCGGATGACCATTTGTCACTGCTGGATAAGACATCATATGTTCACGTGATTTCGGGACCACGGGGAGCGGTTTAGGTCCACACTGCTTTTTTTCCCAAAATACGTCGCTTCTGTCCACATAGCCACCCCGCAAAATTGTGGTTAGGATTTCGGCCTGCTCAAGGCCTTTTAACACTCGAGCATGTTGCGGCCCCGAAATGATTTGAGGTCGTTGATCTAAACGAGATATGAGATTTGGGCACGCCAGATATTTTAGTGCCCCCGCCAAAGCTTTATCCATCTGCCAACTTTGGAATCGTTCCAACTGCGCTTGGAGATAACGCTACATTGAACTGCACAGGGAATCTCGACTGTTGCAAAGTGCACTTGCCCATTCGCTTGCGTTCATAGCTGTCACTCGTGACTATGGACAACTTTATGTGATAACAATACCTATGGTATTGTTATCTAGTAAATTGAAGAGAAACCTAATAATAACTCAAAACGTAACATGGGATTAGAGCTAAGCTGAAGAGAGCACCTTTCACCGGATAAGAAAAAATGTCATTGTTACCATACAAGAAAATTAGGGTTTTCTAATAAAGAGAAATTTCAGCCTAAAACTCATCAAGGAAGTGTGCCCTAGCCTAGTGAACTCTTTGGAAACCTCAATGCACTTTTTGAGTGGATAGAACTCCCAAAAAGTGAAACCCTAGTTTTCACTAGTACTAGAATATCATAACCAGTACCAGAAGTATCAGTCCAGAAATCCGCTGGTCTAGTTTGAAGGGGAAAATTTTGGATTTTCTGAAATCTAACTGCACTAGGCTACTCGCCTCAATCAAGCACACCTCCTGGTAAGTTCAAAATTAAATTCTGAGCATTTTCTATTTTTGGTCATTTTCCTAGCTCCAGGTAAAGATGTCTACAAGCACTAAGCTTGTTGACAAGCTAGAAGGAGTGGATAACTTCTGTGCCTAGAAGTATAGGATTGTACTCATTCTTGAAGAGACTGACCTAGCAAGATCCATTAAAGAAGATGTACCAGAACCTATCAATGCTACAACTAAAACAAAACACCAAAAGGACACAGTTAGGGCCAAAAGTATCATTGCAGACTCTATTAAAGATCACTTGATTCCTCAAGTGATATCTCAGGCCATATCCAACTGTCCCTCGAAGATATCTCAATACATGCTTCACTGCTATCCAGTGAGTCTGTCTCAGCTGACTCATGAACTGACTGAGTACGTTTACTGCATAACATATATCAAGTCTGGTGTTAACTATATACATCAATGATCCAATCAGTTGTCGGTATAGATGTGGATCAATCTCGCATTAATCAGTAGAAGCCTCTTTCATTTTCTTCAGATCCATCACCATCGATGTAGGCATGGATTTGTAGTCTTTCATACCGAACTTCTTCAATATATCCATTGTATATTTTCCTTGACTCAAGAAAATCTCATCAGTCCTCTGCCATACTTCTAGTCCCAAGAAGTGATGCATCATACCCAGATCCTTCATCTCGAATTTATAAGTCAATTCTCACTTGCATTCAACAATAAGTCTTTCTGAACTGGTGAGGAATAAATCATCAACGTACAAGACCAAGATCATGCACTCGTCTCCAACAATATGATAATATAGGTTTGGATCAACAACACTCTTGTTGAAGCCCAAACCCATCAATAATCCATCCATCTTTTCGTACCAAGAATGAGGTGCCTTCTTTAGTCCATACAAGGCTTTCTTCAACCTACATACATGATATTTCTCGTCATGTATCACGAATCCCTCTGGTTGCAAATCTCGCTTTGTATTTCTTGATACTTCCATCGACTGCATGCTTGATCTTATAGATCCACTTGGAAGTTACTACAGACTTCCCTTCTGGTCTCGAAACAATATCCCACACATCATTATTCATGATGGATTGATACTCTTCTTCCATGGCATCTCTCCATACCTGTTGACATGTTGCTTCTCCATGATAAGAAGGCTCAGTATCAATGATGTGGCTCATGGCTTAAAAATAGCTTGAAAATCTCTTTGGTTTCTTTCTCTCTCGAAATGTGCCTTGAGGAGATGCATGTCCCTCTATCTCCTCCAGAGTTTGTCGAGCCCATGCAGGCCTTTTATGGCCTACTGTAATGTCTCTGGGGACATCAACTGGAGCAATTGGATCAACTGGATCAACTGGATTGACTGGAACAATGGTTGTCTCCCTCTGAACTATTGAAGGGGGAGAAGGTATTGTCTCGCTGTCAATATCCATATGAGATTCTCTAGATCTTCGAAAGGCTATCTCTTACTCAAAGATGAAATCTCTGCTCACCTCAATCCGTCTTTGACCAGGGATGTAGATCCGGTATGCCTTCGAAGATTCACTATATCCCACAAATGTACCCTTTCTCCCTGAAAGGTCTAGCTTGGACCTCTTCTCTTTGGCTACATGAAAGTATATTGGACACCCAAATATCTTGAAGTGTCCAACCTCAGGATTCACTTCGGTGAAGGATTCTTCAAGAGTCATATTTTTCAAAATCTGGTGAGGACTCCTGTTCTGAACGTACACTGATGTCATATATGCTTCTGCCCACAGAATCATAGGTAGACCCTGATCATGTATGATTGCTTTGGTTGCCTCAATGATAGTTCTGTTCTTTTTCTCTGCAACCCCATTTTGCTTAGGGTTATAAGGAACTGTGTACTCCCTCTTGATCCCTTCCTCAATACAGAAATCACTAAAATCCTTAGAGGTGTATTCTCCTCCATTGTCTGATTTTAGTACCTTGATCTTCCTTATGGTCAGGTTTTCAAATTGAACTTTGAATTCTTGAAATCTTGTAAGGACTCCATCCTTGGTATTCAAGAAATAAATCCATGTTTTCTGAGAGTGATCATCTATAAAGAGAACATAGTACAAATATCCATTCAAGGATGCAACAATCATTAGTCCACACACATTCGAATGTATCAAGTCCAAGATTCCCTTGGATCTATTGTCACTGCTCAAGAAGGACCCCTTTACATTCTTGCCAAGAGAACAACCTTTGCAAACACCTTCATGTTGAACCTGTATCTCTGGAAGGCCTGCTACCATTTTACCTAGAGCTGGAAGGGCTCTATAATGAATGTGGGCAAGTCTCCTATGCCATAGCTCACTCAAGCTGATAGTATCATGTAATAGGGCCTGGACTGGTCGAATAGTCAACTTGTATAAGTTGTTTTCTCAAACACCAATTGCTCGGGCATAATTCATATGTGAGTCCTTGTGCCATGCAAGAAATTTTCCTTCAGAAAAGGTAACCTTGTAGCCTTTATCCTCTAAGTCAGAAATTTAGACAAGGTTCCTTTTCATCCCAGGTACATATAGTACCTCACTCAACTCATGAGGTATGTCAGAATCTAGTTGGAATGTAGAAGTTCCAACCCCTTTCCTATTATATCTGGCATTGTCTCCAAGTACAACATGTAGACCGATCTCTTTCTCAACAAGATCTGAGAGATGATCTCTATAACCGGTCATGTTCCTGGAGGCACCACTATCAATTGACCAAATATCATTATCAGTGGGAACCGTACCTGAGAGTGCTGAAATCAATAAGAAGACTTCTTCTTCGATGTCTTCATCTCTTTGAAGTCTTGACTTCCAGGAACTAAAGTTGCTTGATCCATCAAGCTTATCTTCCATCATAGTTCTGTTCATCATATTTTCAGATTCTTCACAAACCCTTACCAACTGGGCTAGGAAACCTAACGGCTATGCTAGGATAGAAATATTAGGTTTCATTGGGCTTATGACTGCCAACAATAAGCCTTGAGATTCAGAAGAACACTAGTGAACTGAAAAGCTCCTTCAATAAGCTGCAAAAACCCTAAAACTGAAATTTATGTAGAAAATTGTGAAACCCTAGAAACCCTGGGGCCAAAAATCCAAAATTAAAGGAATTGCAATCTGAAAGTTGTTGGAGGTGCACTGAGGGAGGTCGTACACCCCTATGCAATTTTTATCCCCAACGTTTTAGTATTAAATGTCGGAACACCCAAAAAGGAGAGGGTCATATGATTTTATGGAAACCCTAGGAGGGTCGTATGAATTTTAGAAAAGAGGATGACTGGCTTTGTAGGCTTGTGCAATGGCTTTTTCAAAGACCTATGCTCTGATACCATGTTGAATTTTCACTATGCTAGGCTCAAGTATGAGGTGTATTTCAATTTTAGCATTTACTTGAACCATAATCAAATGCAGCTACACCATTCACAATTGCTGCAATAACCAAGATCACAAGAAGAAGTACCATGCACAAGAACGCAAGAAATATCATGGGAAACCCTTATACTCAAGGGAAGAAAACCCAACAATCCTTTGTTATATTCTCAAGAGAAGATCCCCCAACCATAAAACCCTAATGCACACAAGAGGGTGCTCTACAACCTTGAAACTTGCGCCCAAGAGAGGTGCACACTTCATCCCTAGAATGTATTTGTTGAAATTCCGAAATTACATGTGTGTGTGTGTGTGTTTCCTTAATGGGGAAATCACCTCTATTTATACTAAACCAAACACATCAAATAGTGTGTTTGTTGGCACAATAGGGTCGACCTTAATAACTCAGAAAATAATTAATTATAACAATAAACATTAATTATCTTTCACATATGGTGGGCCGACTTGTACCCTTTACATCACTATTAGGGTTACAGGTAAATCTTACACTTAGACAATATAACAAGGGATCCACACATCCACTAGTGTTCAACCACTAGGGACATGTCCACCTGTGCTCAACCATAGGGACATCATACTCAACAAAATCATATGGAGTACCACATCGTCTCATCTCTCACACATAGGAGAACGATATACCCATCACATGGGCACACCCAACCACTGGGGGGTGACTCAACTCTCCAGAGGAGAACGATGCCCGAACCACTTGGGGGACGACACAAATCTCACATGGAGGAGAATGATGCCCCATCACGTGGGTATTCCCAACACTGGGCCCCCTCTCCGGTCGACTCAACTCAGTGACATAGGGGAACGTATCCTGGAGGATGTCTCATGAAGCTACAATCATCAATATATATGTATCAGGTTAGACAAAGAACTTACTTTCTATTTCAACTTTAGATAAGAAAGGCTTCAAAGTTGCTTTCATATATGGAGAATTTCTTATGTGGCCTAAAGGAAAAACCATAGAAGAAACAATTGTTATTGGAAAAGAAGAAGGTGGCTTGTATAAGCTAAAATGTCACTCAGAAGCAACCTTGACTCATTCCATTGAGAATCCATGTGAACTTTGGCATATAAGACTAGCTCACATCAACTACAAGGCATTACCATATGTAAGCAAGGCAATCACAGGTCTACCATAATTCAAGGTTGATCATGAAGGTGCATGCAATAGATGTGCACAAGGAAAGAACATCATGAACCCTTTCCCGAAAAGAGACAGTAAAGAAGGAGTCCTATAACTCATTCACTCAGATGTATGTGTCCCAATGCCATCAACCTCCATCAGTGGGTATGTATACTATGTGTCTTTTATTGATGACTATTCTTACAAAACCTGGGTTTACTTTTTGAAATCAAAAGATGAAGTGTTCAGTAAATTCAAGGAATTCAAATCCTTGATAGAGAATCTCTCTGGAAGAAAGATCAAGATACTCAGGTCAGATAATGGAGGAGAATACACCTCAAAAGAGTTTGTAAAATTTTGTAAAGAAGCCGGGATCAAGAGGGAGCTCACCACTCCCTATAATCCTCAACAAAATGGTGTAGCAGAAATAAAGAACATAACTATAATGGAAGCAGTGAAGACTATGATCCATGCTCAAGATCTTCCAATGCACTTATGGGAAGAAGAAACAAGAACATTAGTGTATGTACAAAACAGATTATCCCATAGTGCACTTGGGTTCAAAACCCCCGAAGAGATGTTCTTCGGAAAGAAGCCAGAAGTAAGCCATCTCAAAATATTTGGTTGTCTAGTATTTGTACACATTCCTAAAGAGAAGAGAACCAAGTTGGACCCTTCAGGAAAGAAGGAATATTTGTTGGATTGGTTAGATTTGTTAGGTGTTCTGGTCAGGTGCTATGGTGTTGGTTCTTGATTCTTGTCATTTTCTCTCGTGTTCCTGTCATGTTATATACATATATATGCCTTTTGATCAGAAGAAAATTATTATATAAAACTGTGAGGTCTCCAAGGCATTCAGAATTTATATACCAGGTTACTGTCATATTGAGATCAACAAAGATGTAACCTTTGATGAAGATGCAACACTCAAGAAATCAAGAATATGCCAACTTGAAGAAGTATATGAAGAGGAACTTGTAGCTCCCAGAGTTGCAGAACCAATGAGGGAATTCATAACTTCCCCTGATGAGGAAATTCCAGAATATCATGACATAATAGAATCTCAAGAACCTCCCCAGGTGAAGATCTCCCATAAGATAAAGTCATCCTGGGAAAGAGAACTTATTCAATATGGAGAGAAGTATGGTGCCCCCGAAGGAACCATGAGACAAGTCAAGAAACCCAAGCCATTATCCGCTTACATGGCTCTGATGTGTGATCTCTTAAAAAATGAACCCACTTGCTTTGAAGAATCCATTCAAAAGAATGGGAAGATGCCATGATAGAATAATACCAATCCATTATAAAGAATGATTTATGGGAAATAGTTCCCAGACCGAAGAGCAAGGATGTGGTATCTTCCAAATGGCTATACAAGATAAAACATGTTGTTGATGGAAGTATTGATAAATATAAAACAAGGTTTGTTGCTCATGGCTTTTCTCAAAAAGAAGGCATTGACTATGAAGAGACGTTTGCTCTTGTAGCTAGATACACTTCAATTAGAACCATCATATCTCTTGCAACTAAGATGAAATGGAAGTTACACCAAATGGACGTGAAAACAACTTTCTTAAATGGTGTCATAGAAGAGGAAGTGTATATAGAAAAATCTCAAGGATTTGAAGTTGAAGACATAAATAGCCATGTATGCAAATTGAAGAACACTTTGTACAGATTGAAACAAGCTCCTAGATCTTGGTATGGAAGAATTGACAGTTTCATGACGAGCTTGGGCTTTACCAAGAGTAAAGCTGACTCTAAGATTTACTTCAAACTTATGAATGATGAGCCTGCTATATTGTTGTTGTAAGTGGATGACTTATTTCTAACTGGAGAACAAAATCTCATCATTGATTGTAAGAAGAACATTGTGGAATTTGAGATGAAAGACCTTGGCCTAATGCACTATTTATTAGGTCTTGAGGTTTGGCAGAGCCCATAGAAGATCTTCCTTAACCAAGGGAAGTATGCAGTTGAAATACTGAAGAGGTTTGATATGTTGGAGTGTAAATCCATGAATACACCCATGGAAACAAAATTGAAGCTCATGGTTGACACTTCGTCAGAATTGATTGATGCTACGTTGTACAGACAGATCATTGGATCGTTAATGTATCTGACGAACACCATGCCAGATATATGTTTTGTTGTGAACACCTTGAGTCAATTTTTGGTAGAGCCCAGACGTGTTCACCTGGTTTCCGCAAAACATGTGATGAGGTACCTTAAGGGTAAATTAGATTTTGGTCTCATTTATAATGGAGATCATGACTTCAGACTGAGTGGTTATACCGATTCAGATTGGGCTAGAAGTGTCTCTGACAGAAAGAGCACTTTAGGATGTTGTTTCAGTTTGGGGTCAACCATGATCTCATGGCAGAGTAGGAAGCAATCAAGTATTTCTCTCAGCATGACAGAAGCATAATACATTGCTACATGTTCCACCAATTTTGAAGTCACATGGATTCAGAAGTTGTTGACATGTCTATTCGATCTGGAGATGGAAGCAACCATGATTCTATGTAATAACCAGAGTTGCATGAAGATGACAGAGAACCCTGTGTTCCATGAAAAGTCAAAACACATACAAATACAATATCATTACATCCGTGATATGGTGCAGAGAGGAGCCATAAATCTCCTGTATGTTAGCATTAATGAACAAGTTGTTGATGTGTTGACCAAGCCTTTGTCTTGTATAAAGTTTGAACGCTTTCAAGACAAGATTAGTGTAGTTCGAAAGGACCTCCCTCGAAAAGGGGAGTAGTGTTGATGTCAGCCTTGTGCTGAAGATTTCCAACTTCGTGTTGATGTTGTTGTGATGCCAGCCTCGTGCTGAATATTTCCAGCTTCGTGCTGATGTTGTTGTGATGCCAACCTCGTGCTGAAGATTTCCAGCTTCGTGTTGATGTTGTTGTGATGTCAGCCTCATGCTGAATATTTCCATCTTTGTGCTAATCTTGTTGTGATGCTAGCCTTGAGCTGAATATTTCCATCTTCATGTTGATGTTGTTGTGATGCCAGCCTTGTGCTGAAGATTTCCATCTTTGTGTTGATGTTGTTGAGATTCTAGCTTTGTGCTAAGGATTTTCGGCCTAATGATGATGTTGAGGATGCTCCAGCCTTTGTGTTGTGATGTTGTTGTTGTTGATGTTGTATCAGCCTTGTGTTGTTATTCATGATGGTGATGTATTAATGTTATACTAATCCATGTTGATGCAAATGATGATGATGCCATTCCATCTCTTTGTTGTGGATGCTGATATTGATGATGAGAAAAACTTCCGATGATTTATAGATATGCCAGTCAATGTTCCAGATGTTGTTGATGTTGTTTCCATCTCTCTCTCGATGATGTTGTATAATACCCTTCTTGTTAAGGGGGAGTGTTGAAATATTGTAACTGAAAAGAGTATTCTATTTATTATTGAGTCATTATTCATTATATCAATCCCCTTTTGTTGATTGATCATGTCGGGAATTGTAATTGGCCAAATCCCCTTTTGTATATTGGTCAAACCCTAAATATATTGTGCAAATTGAGAAGTCGTCCCCCAGGCTAATTAAAGTGGCTTTAACCACTAAGAATACAAGTCGGCCCTGCCCAGTGAAGAGACACCTTTCCAACACCTGCCGATTTGTATAAATAAAGGAAGTCAATGCCTTATTATCTCATTCACGCATTCTCTCATCCAGTGCTCAAGTTTGGTAGCTGCAATTGGGAGAAGAAGGAAGAGAGAGCCACATTACTCAGTATTGGATATTCTCTAGTGCTTTGGTTTATTATATTGGCATTATATTGGCTATATTTATTAAGGAAGTTTTTGTTGGGTTTCCTAGGATAAATGTTGTATATCTTGTGATTTTGTTTCTCTCAGTGATCCTACCTATGCTATTGTTATCTAGTAAATTGAAAAGAAACCTAAAAATAGTCAAACTCGCAAAGTGACGAGAACCGTAGATCTGAGGATCTTTGGTATTTTCCCTGACTGTTGGATCTATGTCATGCTTAGCCCGATGTTGACCACTCTAAGAGAAATGGAGTGTTAAACGGGAGAAACCCCTGAACGCCGAAGTCGCAAAGCGACGAGGACCGTCGATCCGAGGATGTGTCAGGATCCCTCTTGACCGTTGGATCTAGACCGTGGTCAGCCCGACGCTAACCACTCTGGGAGTAAAAAGGAAATTACACAGTGAAATCCCCAAACGTCAAATTTGCGAGACGATGAAGGTCGTAGATCTATGGATCTACGTGGATCCATCTTGATCGTGGGATATAAGGGGTATTGGGAGGTTGTTGGAGGGAGTTCGGACGTCGGAGCTCCGAGAGATTTAGTAGGTGTTATCGCACGGTTTGTAGGAGAGATTTTAAGAGCTTGAGTCAAATCTTGAAACCGGCGTAACAGGGGCTTCCCCACCCACTGTCACCTCGATGGGGGGCTCTTTCTATTTAGGATGGCTAGTCCAAGGGAGACATCCCTAAGAAATCTGGGTTAAGGAAGGGCTAAAGGGGTAAAGGACCAACTCAAAGAATTTCCCTTTCACAGATCACTGCCAGAGATGAGATAGTCAAGAAGAATCTTCCACTGGATGGCACCTGTTTGCGAGACAAGACAAATAAACTAGAAAAACGTGCCTGCAGTGGGTTAGTACTTCATAATATCAATGACTATCCTCTAATATGTGAGCAAATGATTGGATATAATTATTGACGAAGTCAATGATTATTAAACAAAGATAAATATCTTATATCACTTCTTCAATAAGTTCACCAAAAGACAAGAGCATTCAATGTGTAAAATTAGATCCTTATCATATCACAATGCCACAAATATCAAATCT
>SNQJ01S0014484.1:137652-156331 GCA_010110895.2 Picea sitchensis | reverse complement strand
CGCTCCTTCTCTCGGTACTCCATGTCTAGGACCATGTGGGCCTCGAGACATGATCTCCTAGTTATCCCTAGATATCGGGGATAACAGTAGGTAGGAGAGTCTAGAGGATCCTTGTTGTTCTCTGTCGAGAGTGACATGGCACGCTGACGTCACCTAGGGTGATGTGGACCCATGTTCGACATGCCACGTGTCACCTTGGTTAGTGATTTTTGCACACCTTATATGCCAATTGGAACGTGACACGTGTCACCCATTGATGGGGCCACGTGTCATCCCTGCCCTTTGTCGCGTGTCAACCCCGGGGCACTGAGAGTTTGGGACTTCGGGAAATTTGGGGTGTTGGAATTCTCGTGTTAATCGACCGAAGGATTGGACCCACCCATCCCTGCCTCTGCGTTTAATGTGCCTCCACGTGTAAGTGTGGACCCTTCGGGAGCCTGGGAATTCAGAACTCCGGAGGTTTGGAGTGGTGTAATGGATAAGTCTAAACGTGCCGAAGGCCCGTATTTACTTTCCCGCTCCTGTAGTCTGTCAGAACAATTTAAATGTAATTAATTAAATGAAAGGGTTCCTCTCTTAGACTCCGACATTCGAGAGATTTGGGTGCATAAGCACATGAGGAGGAATTTCGCCGAAGTCCGAAGACTCAAGCACTAATTAATATTAATGAGTCAAAGTACCCTTGGAGATTTTGGTAAGGAGTGGGATTTCACTGTGCTAATGGTTAATTAACCTAGTAGGCCTATAGGAGCTAGACAAATGTAAACTCCGGGTTGGAAGAGTCTTCATATACTATGATGATGTGTAGTGTCAGGTGACAGGGAGCCACATGGGTACCACGCGATTGTAAGAGACTCTAGTTAATAAAGGCTTAAAGAACTTTGAAGGGACATAACTTGCAATCCAGAACACATATCTAGACAAATTTATAGTCATTAGAAAACCCTTGTCGAACCGAAGACAGTGAGACTCTAGTTACAGAGATTTGATGTGATTGAGAAAAGTGAAAATGTGATGCCCCAACCCTTAAAAACGTACTTAGGGGTCAGGTGTATTACATAGTGGATCAATACAGGCAACAACACTTGGCCTTCTTGGGCTCATGAACAAGTGACATAAAAATCTTATATGAAAACTTTTAAGGGGTAACACCCTATCTTACCCCATTTATAAGAAGCATATTTAAACCTCCACTGAAGAGAGGAATGAAACTTTCTACTATTATTATATGTTTTGAAAATCTGAACTGTATTTCTAATTTTCCAAATAAAGAAGTTGGATTAACCTTGCAAATCGTATGTGCTGTTCAAAAACTAGTAGATAATTAACTAACAAAAAATGTTTTATCAACACTCAAGCAGTCAGGGGACAACATGAAAAACTACAATGTAAGGGATGGTGATACACGATGAGTTGGGGGAAGCTCCCATAATAGAGAATAAGAGTCTGATGAGAGGAGGGCGGTGGAAACCCCTCTAGATTTGGTTGAAACCATGAAAAGCCTCATGGCGGAATTACAGAGTTGCAAGGTTGACAATGAAAGGCTGATAAAAGAGTAGGAAAAACAAATTGAAATTAATGACCTGCTGCAAAGTTCATTAGATATACAAAGGAAACTGCAACATGGACCAATAGCCAGTCATGTGGACAAACACCATACTAAGAAATCTCAGAGTCCACGGGAGATGCGAAAGAATGGTCATGAAAGTGGCCAGACAAGGAGGAGCACCTCAAATAAGGCCCAACATGGAGCCTAGAGGCATTCAATGGAAGAATCCTCTAGTGAGAAAACTGACAACTCCAAGGAATTGTCTAGTAGTGAGAGTAGTTCACAGTCCCAGAGGAGAAGAAAGAAGAGAAAACATTCCAAGAGCCATGACCTTGAAGAGTTTAAGAAAGCCAAACCACCCACTTTCGATGGAGAGATTAAAAAGGGGGAAGAAGCAAAAGTTTGGCTACTCGGCTTGAAGAAGTATTTTAGAGTCCATGACTACTCTGAAAACATAAAGGCTCGAATAACCATTTTCAACTTGAATGGAAAGGCCTCTATTTGGTGGGACGACCTTAGGAATGTGAAAGGAATCCATGAGAAGGACTTTTCATGGAAACAATTCGAGAAATACTTCATGAAGAAGTATCTTTCGGGAAAATACTTCGATGGAAAGACCAAGGAGTTCTATGAATTCAAACTAGGGAAACTCACAATAGATGAATATATCAACAAATTTCTTGAGATGATAAGGTATGTGCCCTACATAAAATATGAAAAGGTGAAGATGCAATGATTCATTACGGGACTGCCTTAGTCCTTCCAGGACATAATTGAATTTGATGAACCAAAGACTTTAGAAGACATTATATGGAAGGCAAGGTATTCCTATGAACAATTCAAGAATAGGGTAGAACCTCATGAGGACTGGAAGAAGAAAAGTAATTTGGGATTTAAGAAGAAGGGGTTTAAATCCTCAAGATTTAAGAATCATGGGAAAAGTTCTAAGATGAGCCTTCCTACTAAAAGTGTATAGCAACAAAATTTTCCATCTCAAAGTGGTAATAAACCCTTTGGAACAACCCTAGGTAAGACTGATAATACCAAGAGAGATCCCTTGAAATGTTGGGGTTGTGGAGAAGAACATATATTGAAGGATTTCCCACATAGGAAACATGACAATAGGAGGGTCTACAACATCCAGGAGGCTAACACGGTCAATGGTGTGTCCAGGAGAATGCCACAAATTTATGCAGCCTTGGATAATAGACAAGTTGACCACCAAGATTTTGTGGTGGAGATGGAAGGTATGATTGCCAACCATCTAGTTTCCATTTTAATTAACCCTAGTTCTAATATGAGTCATGTTTCCCCTCAAACTGTTGAGAAATGTAAATTGCATCAAGTAAAACATGTTAAATCATGGCTGGTACAACTAGCCACTTTAACCAAAAGAACGATAACAGAGGTCATACCAACATGCCAATTCATTATGAATGGATTACCCACCCAAGCAACCCTAAACATGCTCCATTTAGGATCTTATGACCTATTGATTGGCATGTATTGGTTGGCTTCCAATAAAACCAAGTTGGACTATTATAATAAAACTTTGGAGTGTGAAGATGGAGAAGGGAGAAAAATAACCCTACAAGGAATTCAAAACCCTATTTCAATGAGACAAATATCAACCCTTCAAGTGAAGAAGTATTGCAGAAAATGATGTCCTTTGTATACAATGCAAGTGTTGAACTCTATTGAGAACAATAAACTAAGCCTAGAGGATCATCCCATATTAAGAGAGTATAAATATGTGTTTCCAGAAGAGGTACCAGGTCTACCTTCAGGGAGAGATATTGACTTTTCAATAGAACTTGTACCAGGAGCAGTGTCGGTGTCTAGAACACCCTATAGAATGAGTACAATAGAGCTAGTTGAGCTCAAAATACAACTAAATGAGATGTTGGACAAAGTCTATATTCGACCTAGTGTGTCTCCATGGGTAGCACCAACCTTGTTTGTGGAAGGATGGCACACTCAGGTTGTGCATAGACTATAGACAACTCAATAAGATGACCATTAAGTATAAGTATCCCTTGCCAAGAATCGATGACTTGTTTGACCAATTAATGGGTGCTACAATTTTGTCCAAGATTGACTTGAGGTCTGGATACCATCAAGTTTGTATTAAGGATGAAGACATCCACAAAAAAACCTTTAGGACAAGATATGGGCACTAGGAATTTGTGATGGTGCCATTTGGGATTACCAATGCACCAACCACTTTTATGTGCTTAATGAATAATGTAATCAATAAGTTCTTGGATAGATTTGTGTTGGTTTTCATTGATGATGTCCTAATCTATTCTAAGAGAAGGGAAGAACATGAAAAACATCTCAATTTAATGCTTCAAGTGCTAAGAGAACATCAACGCTATGCTAAGTTTAGTAAGTGTGACTTTTTCCAAAAGCAAGTCCATTACTTAGGCTATGTTATTTATGAAGGAGTGGCAGTTGATCCTGACAAGATCAAATACATTATGGATTGGCCTACCCCAAAATATGTATATGATATTCGATCTTTTATGGGCCTAGTAGGATACTATATAAGGTTCATAAAGGGATTTTCCAAGATCAGTTGCCCAATAACCTCCCTTTATAAAAAGGGAGTTAAATTCATTTGGACATCAACATGTGAAGAGAGATCCCAACAACTGAAATACCTTCTAACCAATGCACCTGTGCTGAAGATTGCAGACCCAAACAAAGACTTCCTTGTGTGTACATATGCCTCCAAGGAAGGGCTCAGAGGAGTCCTTATGCAAGAAGGACCTGTGATTTTCTACGAATCCATAAAATTGAATGAGAATGAAATCAATTATGTGACCCACGATTTGGAATTGGCTGCCATAGTACATGCTTTAAAAATGTGGAGGCATTTCCTCCTAGGTAGAATATTTGTGCTTATGACATACCATAGTGGGTTGAGATATATGTTTAATCAACTAAAACTCAATGCTATACAAGCTAGATGGATGACTCTCCTTAGTGAGTTTTATTTTGAAATCAAACATATTAAAGGAAAGGAAAATAGGGTGGTTGATGGCCTTAGTAGAAGTATGAAAGTGATTCACATGGAAACTGTAAGCACCTTTGAATTAGACGTCAAGGAGAGAGTCAAAAGTGCACAAGAAATAGATGCATTTTTCAAGACTGTGAAATCAAACTTAGAGCAAGATCCCACGGGGTTGAAGTATGAGGGTTATCAATTTTTGAATGATGGCCTGCTAACCTACAAAGGTAGGTTGTATATTCCAAATTGTGACGACTTGAAG
This sequence comes from Picea sitchensis, assembly GCA_010110895.2. Classification (NCBI taxonomy): domain Eukaryota; kingdom Viridiplantae; phylum Streptophyta; class Pinopsida; order Pinales; family Pinaceae; genus Picea; species Picea sitchensis. Next base: position 151,507 of record SNQJ01S0014484.1, on the reverse strand, counting down.
AGGTTCATAATGGATGAACTACACAAAAGACCATATACTGGTCGTCCTGGTTATCAAAAAATGATCACATCCACTAGGAAACTATTTTATTGGTCTGGAATTAAAAAGGACATAGCTGATTACTTAGCTAAATGTCTAGAATGTTAGCAGGTTAAGGAAGAGCACCGACATCCAGCAAGGTGGTTGCAGCCCCTACCAATTCCAGAATGGAAATGAGAAACCATATCCATGATGCCATCATGGTAGTTGTGGACAAACTGAGCAAGAATTCTCACTTTATTCTCGTCAAATCAACTTGCAAGGAAATAAATATTGCCAGTATTTTCATGAAACAAATATTTAGATTGCATGGCATGCCTAAAGAAATCATATCCGACAGAGATACCAAATTTACTTCAAATTGTTGGAAATCTTTGCTTGTTGGTTTTGAAACTAAATTGCTATTTAGTACAACCTATTACCCTCAAACTGATGGGAAGACAGAGAGGGTAAACCAAGTGTTATAGGACATGTTAAGGATGCATGTATTGCATCATCCCAAGAAGTGGGAAGACTACCTACCACAGGTAGAGTTTTCTTATAAGAATGGCTATCAAGAGTCATTGAAGATGAGTCCTTTTGAGGCCCTCTATGGTAGACAATGCAATATTCCAAGCAGCTGGAATAACCCAGTAGACAGAATTACAATCGAGCCAAATATGCTAAATGAACTGGAACAACAAGTAGTTCAGATAAAACTGAATCTGAAAATAGGTCAGGATAAACAGAAAAATGACTCCTTGAGAGTACAAAGCAAGGGATCATGTGTATCTCCAAGTTAGTCCCATGAAAATTTACTTGAGAATGGGATCTTGTGCCAAGCTGACACCCTGATATTGTAGACCCTTTGAAATTTTGGATAAAGTGGGACCTATAGCATATAGAATAGCACTTCCTCCCACAATGAAGGTACATAATGTTTTCCATGTTTCGTTACTGAAGAAATATGTCCATGATTCTAATCATATAATTGATTGGTCTGTGATTCAAGTAGAACTAGAGGGAGAATTCCTTTCAGAGCCACAATAAATAATAAACATGAAGGAAATCCCACTCAGAAACAAAACCATTGCATATGTCAAGGTGCAGTGGAAATACTTTGGTCCAGATGAAGCTACATGGGAAATGGAGGTTGCCATGAAACATGCATACCCATTTTTGTTTACTTCTGTACATACAGAGCACATTGACAGATAGAACATACAGGATGATGTTCCTTTAAGGGGGAGGGAATTGTAATACCTATGTTTCCCCCAGCCTATAAATATAACTATAAATTGCCAAAAGACTATGGGCAGAATGAATATGTGTGGATGTTGGAATTGATGAACCTTTTTGTTATAAAAGGTAATGCATGTATTTATGTTATTAAATAAAATGGATAGTGTTGTATAACTGTTGAAGGGGTTTTCCAAGGTAGATCATGATGCATGAGAGAGATGGTGAGGGTAACTAAGAATGGTTGAGATGACCCCCACCAGACCAACACCTTACTGGATTTAAATTATTCAGACCTGGAATAGTCCTCTGACCCATAAATAAATTACCAGACAGGCTGGTAGTTGGGAAGTCCTCACGAAGAGTCAATGAGGAGATGGGCAGAGTACCCATCTGAAAAACTTTCTGAACTGACCACGAAATGGGGATTCGGACCCACACAATATTGTTGAGGAAGGAAAGAAAAGAAGGGGATTAGTGGGCGGAAAAGAGGATCATGAAGGATATGGGTCGAGAGACCATTTTTCCTTAAGGAGAAGAGTATGTGCAACTCTCTGGTTTTGAAGAGAACTGAAAAACAAGCTTACTCTGGGTGCAAGAAGTTACTGGCAGTGTTTTCAGTCCAAGATGATAGACGGGGTTGCAGAGAAGACGAGTGACTGAGGAAGAACTCGTTGCAAGCCCCCTTGTTTGGTGGAGAGAAAATCGATTTTCCAAGTTCCTGTGGGAGGAGGAGAGTGGCCTCCGTCCCTGATTGTCGCTGAATAAGAAGGAAGAGTCTCTCTCTAAGCATCATGATCTAGCTAGGGGGTGGCCAATGATAAATACGTCCAGGAGTTGTTGTGCCTACGATTGGTGGAAACATGCACCCCTTTCTATAGTTGCTTCACTATCTGGTTTCTTGATAAGTATTCTTATACCCTGTGTACTAGAATTAAAATGAGTGGTTGGATGTTTGTGTTTATGACTAAAAATTACATTGTTTAATTAATATTAGAAATGTGTATTGTTCTTCTCTGAACCTCTACATTTGAATGGTTTTTGTTTGCCTCTTCTTAGCAGCAGGAGAACCTTTAGATGTGGGTCTTTAAATGAATTTAGGAAAATCTTGAAGGGAATTTTTCCCAAGGATTGATTTTGTAATGTAAGAATCGGGGAAGATTTCACTAGAATACTTCAGTCCTATCGACGCCTCAAATTTACCTTCGTAGGTCACTAAATTCAAGTTCTCTAGAGGGAGGGAGCCTCCTTCAAACCATTCGTCTGTATGATCGAGGGCTTATGTGCACGACCCTAACCAAATCATGGCTAAGAGTTGAGCGTGCAACCCCGAAAATTTCTAGGGAATCCACATGACTAGGACCTTGGAACCCTTCGCTAGGTCTGAAAGGAGATACGCTTTTTTGGCTTCAGAACTCCAGGATGCTATGACTTTACAACCTTCGAAACCAACCGAAGACAACCTGTTGGTATGGTTACTGGCGAGGTTGATCAACATCTGGCGGTTTCCTTGACTGTGATCGTGGGATCTGTCCCACCATTAAACCTGGATCCACTTCCCGGTTGTAAAGTAACGCAAGCAGTAGATCTGAGGATCTTTGAGATCTTCCCTGACTATTGGATCTACGTCGTGATTAGTCTGACGTTGACCACTCCGGGAGAAAGGGACTGTTAAACGGGTGGAACCCCCGAACACCGAACTCGCGAAGTGACAAGAACCATAGATCTGAGGATCTTTGGGATTTTCCCTAACCGTTGGATTTACGTCATGGTCAACTCGACGTGACCACTCCGGGAGAAAGGGAGTGTTAAACAGGAAAAACCCCGAATGCCAAAGTTGCGAAGCAACGAGGACGCATTGAGATCCCTCCTGACTGTTGGATCTAGACCGTGGTGAGCCCGACGCTGACCACTCCGGGAGTAAAAAGGAAATTACACAGCGGAAGCCCCGAACGCCAAAGTCACAAGGCGAAGAAGGTTGTATATCTATGGATCTATGTGGATCCATCTCGATCATGGGATATAAGGGGTATTGGGAGGTTGATGGCGAAAGTTCAAACTTCGGACCTCCGAGAGATTTAGCAGGTAGGAGAGTCTAGAGGCTCATGGAGGTTTTCCTCTCAAAGTGACGTGGCATGCTAATGTCACCTAGGGTGACGTGGAACCATGTTCGACATGCCATGTGTCACCTTGATTAGTGATTTTTACATACCTTATATGCCAATTGGAATGTGACACGTGTCACCCATTGATGGGGCCACGTGTCATCCCTGCCCTTTTTCGCATGTCAACCCCAGGGCACTGGGAGTTTGAGAATTCAGGAAATTTGGGGTGTTGGAACACTGGGGTGATCAATTGAAGGCCTGGACCCACCTACCCCTGCCTCTACATTTAACATGCCACCACGTGTAAGTGTGGACCCTTCGGGATTATGAGAATTCAACGTTCTAGAGGTTTGGAGTGGTGTATTTGATAAGTCGAAATGGGATGAAGGCTCGGATTTACTTTCTCCCTCCTACAGGTTGTCAGAACAATTTAAATGTAATTAATTAAATGAAAGGGTCCCTCTCTGAGACTGACATTTAGAATATTTGGGTGCATAAGCACACGAGGAGGAATTTCTTTGAAGTCTGAAGACTCAGGCGCTAATTAATATTAATGAGTCCAAGTGCCCTTGGATATTTTGGTAAGGAGTGGGATTTCATCRTGCTAATGGTTAATTAACCTAGTAGGCCTATAGGAGCTAGACAAATGTCAACTTCRGGTTGGAAGAATCTTCGTACCACATGGGTACCATGTGGTTGTAAGAGACTCTAGTTAATAAAGGTTTAAAGAACTTTGAAGGGCCATAACTTGCAATACAAAACACATATCTGGAAAAAATTTATAGTCATTGGAAGCCGAACTGAAGACGGTGAGACAATAGTTACAGGGATTTGAGGTGATTGAAAAAAGTGAAAATTTGATGCCCCACCCCTTAAAAAGACACTTAGGGGTCAGGTGGGTTACAAAATACCAATATATAAGGAAATGGAAGGGAATAATGATGTAAAGTGGTAAGTATTGTCGGGAATAGTATGATGGCTCATTAAGGGAGTTCCTAGTAGCAAACCCATCCCCAAGGAAAACCACTTACTAGGGCACAATGTCAACCACCAAGGTGAAGCAGGGAAAAAGACATAATTTCCAAGCACATATCATGGAATCTAGAGAAATTTAAGATACAACATAATCAAATGGATTAAATATTGAAATGATTCTCACCATAATATTGACTTGTACCTCATGGAGCAAGTCCCATTTCCTTTTGGAAGCTAGCTGGTGTGGTGGATGGCATCTGCAAAACTGTGACCATCTGTGGTGGTGAGTGGGTTTTCCATCTATGAAAAAGGGAATTTTCGGTCATGTAGTCTCTCGACACTCCCTATCTGCAACTTGAGGGCCTCGAGACATGATCTCCTTAGTTATCCACAAAATGGGGATAATAGGGTGCATGTGGATCCAACCAAGATCCAGGTATATTTTTAGGCCTTGCCAATTTCTATCGTAGTTTCGTGTTGGGATTCTCCCATATTGGATGGGCACTCAGCCAAGTAACCAGGGGTGGTGGTAAGAAAAATTTCGTGTGGGGCCTGTGACAAAAACAAGTGTTTGATGATTTGAAGCAACACATGTGCTCATCCCCATTGATCTCATTACCTAACCTACAAAAACCCTTTGAGATTGAGACAGATGCTTCAGACTATGTTGTGGGCGTAGTTTTCACTCACCATGGAAACTCCGTGGCCTATCATAGTGAGACACTATTAGATGTCGTTTGTAAGTAACCTACTTACGATAAAGAAATGTACTCCATTGTGCAAGCCTTCTTCCAGTGGAGGCATTACATTCTCGGGAAGGAAACAATCATCCACATTGATCATAAGCCGCTGCAGTTAATGCATACACAAGAAAAATTTCAGAATGATCACCATCGAAAGTGGTCCAAATAATTGCAGCAGTTCCATATCAACATCAAGTATAAGACGGGAAGCACCAACCGCGTTGTTGGTTTCCTCAACCTCCCTCCAGTTGCAACACTCACCATAGTGCTAAACTCCTACAACCACAAGACCTCTGGATGGTCCCAACTCTATGAGAGAGATCTTGACTTCGCTGCCACCTACTATATGTTGGGCGCAAACACAACTTTCAGTTATTTCCATCTTTAGAATGGGTTGTTGGGCCATCTGGGCCATCTCTGTGTTTCATCAAGCGAGCGAGCGAAGCTAATTTGGGAATCCCACTACAGTCGGGTGGCATGACACTTCGACGTAGAAAAGATAGTGGCAGTGTTGCAACAACATTTATATTGGTCGAAACTTCGACAGGATGTCAGCAAGTATATCATGTTCTACAATGTCTGCACCATTTCCAAACCATACATTAAGAAACAAGGCATGTACACCCCTCTTCATACTCCTGAAAGGCCCTGATAATCCATTTCAATGGACTACATGTTGGGCCTTTCGTCAACCAAGCATGGAAATAACTGTGTTTTTTTGGTGGTTGATTGTTTTTTCTAACATGGTGATTCTGGCCGCTTGCAAGAAGAGCATCACAATAGAGGCCATTGCCAAACTTATCTTCGAACGAGTGTGGGTCCATTTTGGGATACCAAAAACCATTGTCTCATATCATGACAATCGACTCCTCAACACATTTTGGTCGAGCATCTGATCACTACTAGACACCAAGATCACCAAATCCACTGCTTTCCACCCCCAGACGGATGGCCAAACCGAGATCGTCAACCAAATTATTGTGCATATCTTGCATATGTACAATTCCAAGAATCCCCGCACATGGGATGAGAGCCTTCCCTATGTTCAACCCATCTACAACAAATCCATACATATCTCAACTGACCAAAACCCCTTTCAAGTGGAGTTGGGATTTCAACCATTAGGTCCCATGGATGTTGCACTACCCTTTGTGGATGCCCAGGAAGACTCGTCCCATGCTCAAACTGAAGCCAACAAAGCTACATGGTTCATTGAGCGGATCCAACACATCCGCCAACAGGTTCAAGATATTTTACATAAGTCCAATGACAAGTACAAACAACGCCATGATCAACACATAGTGCCACACAGGTTTCAAGTGGGAGATAAAGTTTGGTTGCACTTGTAGAAATTATGTATTATGGGGCCCCATTGGAAGCTTCTCCCACTCCTCTATGGACCTTACACCATCACCAAGCCTTGGGAGACAATGCTTTTGAGCTCAACATTCCCCCCTTCCTTGGCTTGAACCTAGTATTTAATGTGTACCTCCTTTGGCCATATTTTCCACCATTATTAGACACCTCAGAGATAGAAGAACAATTGACACCAACAGAGATCAACCCTGACTGCATGGAACATGAATCCACTAATCATATCATGGACACACAGGTCAAAGGAACTCCCAACAAATGATCCATGTTTATTGGGTTGTCAAAGCAATGGATCTCTTGCACCAAAGCAAGTGGCTCATCCAAAGCCAAATTCAACAAAAAATTCCTCATCTAATGGGGGAACTCAACGCAATGGAGACCATTTCTTCCGAAGGGGGGAGAATTGATCCAAGTGTATATCGGTGACCACCCACCTATTCCAACTGGCTCATATGTAGTTTTCATTTTCACAGTTATTTTCCTAGCTTTTCGTGTCTTGAACTTTCGAGGTCGTTTTGAGGCCCTAAACAACGTCTTTTGGGCTTTCCACAGTCACAATGTAGACAGAGTCGGAGTGTGACGACATAATGTGTCGTTCTTAGATAAGCCTTTCCAATGGGTTAACATGTGCCTAAAATGTAGATCATATGCAAAAGTTATGACCCCAAGAAGTTGATGTACCAACTTACCCCAATGGGGCCCACATGACTTTTGGCGCTTTATCTCCTAGGGTTAGGTTTTTGGACATCTAGGGTTTTGACATTCATGTTTGATGTAAAAATGCCTTTGGAGCCTCATTGTACTCATCTTCTTGTGAATGAGCGCAACTGTCACATCTCTTCTCAGAGATAAGCCGCCACCATTCTATCAAGTTTGTTTCAGTATGCATTTTACAGTTTCAACATATTTATTTATTGAATAGAAGCCAAATTTTACTGTATCTTTGTTAGTTTTCATTGTATCTTTGTGTTAATAATATAGATATGTATTCATTTCATTCTGCTCATAAAATCTGGATCAACTAGACTCTTTGTCTATAGGTTGTCTCAATAACTTGTACATCTGGCCATCTCGAATGCCAAGCACTTGTGTTGCATTTGGGATCTCTCCCAATGGATAGATAACTACTCGTTCATTGCAAAATAAGACCGCATAAACATCGTCCTCCAGAGCTGACACTGAGAGTAAGTTTGTTCTCAACTCTAGTACTGATAAAACTATGGCCACCTCCGGATATCCTCCTGACTTCAGCTGAAATCTAACCAATCCAACCCCCTCCACTGCATGAGTGGTGTCGACCCCACTATCCACATGCATGTCTAAGTTGATATCTGTAATACCCAGGAACATCGCTTGTGTCCTAGTCATATGACAAGATGCCCCGCTGTCCAAAAACCATGCACCTATGTCCTCACACTCTGCAACATTACTGCTCGAGAGACAACTCACTAAGGAGAACTCCTTCTCGAAGTGCTTGACAAACTCATATGTTGTAGCTGATGCAACAACCTCTGCTTCCTTGAATTACTTTTTGTTCAGACATTGACCTGCATAGTGGCCAAACTCATGACAAGCAAAAATTTTCACTTTTCTCCTGTCCTTTCTTTTGTTCTTTCCCACAAAAGTAAAATTCCCTTTGTCAGCACTACCCTTTTCCTTCTCCTGATCTCTTCTCTGAGAACCCTCCCATATCTCCTTCTGAGTAAAATCATCCCACAATATGCTCCAATCTGGAAGTTTCTCTCTGCCCACCACACACTTCATGAAAATCTCCCACCCTTTGGTGAAACTTGTTATCCCCATTTTGTGGGATATCTAAGGAGATTATGTCTTGAGGCCATCAGGTTGCAGATATGGAGTGCCGAGAGACTACATGACCAACAATATCCACTTGCATATATGGATACCCTTTTCACCACCACATAGGTCAGGAGTTTCAGATGGCATCCACCACACCAGCTAGCTTCCGAGAGGCATTGGGCCTTGTTCCATGAGGTACAAGTAAGTTATTATGGTGAGTATCATTTCAATATTTGAGGCATTTGAGTATGTTGTATCTTAGACTTCTGTAGATTTCATGACATATGCTTGGGCATTATGTCTTTTTCCCTGTTTCACCTTGGTGGTTGACATTGTTCCCTAGCAAGTGGTCTTCCCCGAGAATGGGTTTGCTACTAGGAACTCCCTTAAAGAGCCATCATACCACTCCCAACCATACTTATTGCTTTCCATCAGTTAAACCCCCCATTTCCTTGTCTCTTGGTATTTTAGGGTGTATTGACCCAAGAAGGGGTTGTCCCTCATTCTATGGGAAGAAGGGGTTGATGGCCCATAGGGATTGTTGTTGGCTAAAAGATAAAATCATATATATATATAAACCTTCCAGATGCTTCACCCAGGGATCCCCCATGAAATCACTAAAACGATTCTTTGTAAGAAAAGGGAGACCCACAATAATAAATGATAGAATGCTTAGGGGGGTAGTTGGAGGATAGAAGGTCTCATCACGAGTCATCCTATCATGATCATGGGTATCTAGCGGTATGAAATTACTATCATCTAGCCACCAAGCCAGGGTAGTGGCTCTTAGTTGCACAACTTGGAGAAAGGGAGTCACATCACGAGCCAACCTTCTAATTTCTGAAAGGTATTTGTGAGTGACACTATCATTATTTGGACACCATGCCAGGACATTGGCCTTCAACTCATCCTTAAAACATGAAAGAAACACAAAATGACAAAAGGATGAGCTTTGAAAAAGTGCATTGCAAATGAAGGTGCCACACACCCTCTACAAAGGCATCCATGAATGAGACACTACAACCCCTTGTATGTCATGAACTCCATACCCAGTGAGTCTTGGTACTTAACCACTTCATCCACTTCACATGGCTTAAAGAAGGATCACTTGGGAAACAATCCTTGACCTGGGGAAAGATCTACCCAATAGGACACCTTGTCAAACCTCCCATATCCAATCTTGGCAAGTCACATAATGTCTTTGAGAACTTACTTGTTTGACCGGGTAATATTTTATGCACATGCTTAGGTGTCTCATTTTTTGATTTGATTTATTCACCATAATATCATGACTTGAGATCCTTGGAGGGCGTGCTTATTTGTCTTTGCAGGACCTAATTGATGGAGAGTTCTTGAGGAACAATCCTAGCTTGGGCTTCCATGGGGCTTGAATCCCACAGGTTAGATGACAAGGGCCCGCATGCCGGATGAGAGAAACTTACCTTTGGAGGCCTAGAAGACATCATGGACGACGTGATCTATCCCTTGCATGCCAAATGTTTTTCCTAGGAGAGGCAAAACGTCACCTTTGGAGGCTTGGCGTCACCTAGAGGGGCTAGGGTTTGGCGGTGAAGACATGGTTCATTGAAACATGGGTGTTTTGAGGAAAATAAGGACTTGACCATGAGGATATGTCCTAGATGATTGACATGTGGCCTTTGGAGGCCTAACGATGCATCTCCAACTCCAACGACTTGCTCCTAGTGTCAAAACTTGATGTCCTCTTGTTTTAGGGTTTTCTTTTGTGTAAAAGTGAATGTAAAGATGAATTGTTTAATGCTATTTGGTTGCAAGCGGTAAGATAAGGGTTGTGGATCCCTTGTCTTATGTTTTTCCCTTTCCAATGTGGACAAACTATGTTAGTGACATTTTGTATAAAAAAAGATCATAAGATCTCATTTTAAATCATAACTCTCCCATTGTGAGAAGTATTGGACTGAAATTTTCACTACCCTTGAGGATTTTTGTTATCTTGTGCTATGATATGGTTTCTCTTTGGTTTTGGAGTTGATGATGATGATGCACTAGCTCTTGGAGGTCATTGTTTTGCTAATGTGGTGGTTATCTTAGTAAGTTATGGTCTATGTTTTTTCTACTTGGATTGGTAATCCTTTTACTCATTGTTATCATTTGTAATTCAAGCATCAAGGTTGATTTTTCTAAGGATAGGTAGGGAGTATAAGTGCATACACCCCTACTTTAATGCCATCTCATTTTCAAGCATAGAATTTATTGTTTACAAGGGTTTTGCTAAGGAAGTATAAGGGTATACACCCCTTAGTCTTAAAACCCTAGCTAGGATACTTGACTTGGGGAATAAGAGGGTTTATACCCCCAAGGAGGTAGTAGATTTAGCTCTTTTATTTGACCCCATTAAACCATAATCAAAGGCACTAGTGTTTTCATTGGAGAAATAAAACGTTGCATTGATAAATGTGAAAGTTTGAAGTTTTGAAGTTATCTCATTTGGAAGTTATTCCTCGAGCCCTAGGCTCTCTTGCCTCATTGAGGCATGTTCTTTCAACCATTAAATATTTATATTGTTACAAAACTAACCCACATCCATTAGGGATGCAGAAAACTAACTCTTTAACCCCTAATAACTCCTAAACAAACCCTAGGAATTGGCTACAACTCTGCCCTAACAAACTACTAATCCTAGCGCACTTATTAAGCTAGTTAAATGTGATTTTCATTGGCTTATTTTTCTTCTATAAATATTGGTTTGCTACAACCATAAGGCTGATAAATATCACTGCAGTAAGATTTTGTTTCAACCTTGCTTTTGTGTTAGAATATTTCTTTATCATTGTTGAGTTGAGCTAGTCTTCACTAGCTTGTCTCTTGCTTGTCAAATCATACTTTTAACACTTAGTTTGTAGCCTTTATTATCTTATATATGCTGATATGTATCACTTACATTTGATGCAATTAGGGACAACAAGCTTAAATTGCTTGTCCAACTAACATATTACAAGTATCCTTGGTTTTCATTGTGTCTTGGGTAGGTACCTTACTCTCGACAAGTCATTCAAATCATTTGGAAACCCTTAACCTTTCCCAAGACCCTTTTCCAAATTCCTTCTACAATTTAGAATTGACCTTTAGGGACATCCATCCATACTTATCATTTTCCATCTCAATCCCACTAGGGCCACCAGGATTCCCCCCTTGAGGTGACTGCCTCACTTCTAAAGTGGCGAGAATACCTGCCTAAGGTGACAGTGGGTAGGTGCTCTCTAAGTTGTCGCCAATTGGTGGTTGGGTTGGGCTTTTCCCAACCTACAACTTGTGCGATAACAAATCCATTTAAGGCTATGCACACCAACTCCGAGTCTAGAATAACTTCTCCGACAACTGCCAACTCATCCTTCACCTGTGCAACTCTGGTGAGCTAGGAGGCCACACTCTCTCCCTTGACTCTCCTAGTACTGTGGAGCTTGTCCTTGAGAGCCATTTTCTTGTTTTGGTTCTTTGCCTCATACAAATTTTTCAATGCATCCCTCATTTCATTGGTTGTTTTCTTTTCATCCAAATGTGAAATCAAGTGGTCTTTTACTGCATCCAAGGTTATCCTTTGCGCACTTTCTTCCTTCACATCATTAAGGTCTAGAGCAATAGGATCTAATGTGGGTACATACACGATGATACTCATAAAATTCCACAACTTGTTCTTCCTGAGAACAACTGCAATCCTAACCTTCCACTGCATGTAGTTGGAGATCCCCTCCAACCTATCCTCACACCTGATGCAGAAATCCATCTTTCCCCCTTATCTCTTTTCCAGTCAAAATCGCCTGCAAATAACTTGCACTTGTTCTTAACAATTGTTCACTGAAATTTTAGAGCCCCAACTCTAATACCATGTTATATTTTCACTTATGACTTATGTCAAACACTTAGTAAACATTGATTTCAACCTCCAATAAAATTCAACTATAATGCAACAAAATTAACAACATTTAACAATGACTTATGAGCATAAATACAATTACTAAGAAAACTAAAATTAAGCAGTAGAAATAAAATGAACAACTAACAACAAATTAACCACACATTTGGCACAAGATATTTGGGCAATGTCCCTAGAAAAACCCACAAGGGGAAAACTAATGAGAGAGATTTTATTATTTCTTAAACTCATGGAATAGAGTTACAACAAACACTATTTCTAGCAAATAAACACACATACTTATCTCGAAAATTAGCCCATATTTCATCAAAACAATACCAATCTGCTCCTTGAAATTTGTGCCCAAATTTCCGTACTACTGTACGACAAAACTATCTCGATTTTTGTGATATATGTATTGTCCTTTCCTTTACAGAACGATACATAATAGTACATATTTTATACAATAGATTCACCTTGAAATTCATGCCTTCTCAACTCCTCGATTTCTGTGCTCACTTTCTATTGTACGACCTATGTAAAAATTGTACCACGCAGCTTGTATTTAATGTTGTACAAACTTAATTAAATGTTGGAATATGTGCCTTGGTTTGCATGCCATATCTCTTGGTATTTGCGCCGCTCCTTGCTTCGTGCCCTCTCTTCTCTTTTGTTTTCTTCTTCTTTCTCTCTCTCTCTTCTCTCATCAATGACTCTCATTGAATAATGATGCCCATCTCTCTAAAAATCCTTTTATAAACTCATTAATGAATAACTAACCTAACCATAGATCTCAATGGCCAAGATTAGATCTTGCCTCTCACGGTCTTACAATCATGACTTAATATCTTGTTGAGATCAGTTAAATCACTTAAGTGAACTAAACTTTATAAAGTCACTTGTATTCATTAAATAATAAAAGACCCTAACTTTATAAAATCACTTTAACTTTATAACATAAAGTTAATATTCCTAGAGAGACACTTTTAATGTCCACCCCATGTTAGGCATCATAACATGAAGAAGACTTCTCGAGCTATAAACTCTAACACAACCTTGGGCATGATCTGAAATATTAGTTTGAAACAATGAACAATATTTCATCTTACTTCAACTCAACACACTAGGTAGCCCAAGAAAAAATAGGCGTTGTCTAATTGTTCTACGTTTTAGTCCTTTTCGCCAGAATCTGACAATTTAAATATGCACAAAATCACATTTTGTTGTTGTTTAAATTGCATTTTTGAATGCAAAAATAGATTCAACGTGCTGAAAAATCACTAGAGATCTTGAATTATACATAAATAACCACTCATATCTATAGATCCAACAATCCCTTACTGTATTTCGGGCAAATATCGTCGAACAATATCCCCGGAAAAAATCCAAAACATAGAACATTTAGACTACGACGAAAAAATATACCAAACATATGCCAACAAGTTTCAGAGCTTAGGGCACACTTTTCAAGCATATACCAAATCTGAAATCACTTTAATTACTGCAGATTTACAACATTAATTCTAATCCATTATTTTCAAGATATATGTTAAATCATTTAACATTTTCAATGCTATGTCATATCAAATCAGCGTGAACAAATGTTGGAAATTATCCAATCAAGACAAGAACACAAGATGAAAATCAAATCTGCACTTTACATAATTTTGGATAGCTAGAATATATATATATATATATATATATATATA
>SNQJ01S0014484.1:113654-131244 GCA_010110895.2 Picea sitchensis | reverse complement strand
AGACATGGTCCTTAATCATCTTCATAGGTGGTTCTTCATCTTCGGCAATATGAGCATGTTGTATTTTGTGCTTCCTCTTGTACTCTTCTTTTCTGACTGGACAATTGTTCACCTTGTGTCCCATCTTATCACAATGATGGCATTGTATAGATGAGAGATCTCGTCCCTTGCGTTGTCCTTTCTTCTGGAAGTTTCTTGAATGAGATTCTTGATTGTTGAATTTGTTTGATGGTTGTGGTCGTCTATGAGATTCCATTTTTAAATAGGGTTTCTTCCTTCCTCCTTTTGTATGAGTATCTAGGGCTTGATCATCATCCCTTGCTAATAGTGCTTCACGATTGGTTACCCTTGCCTCTTCTTGGATGCATTCTTCCCATAGGCTTTCAAACTGTAGTTTTTCTTTTTTGCCACATACGTACTGGATGAAGGCATCCCAAGGTCTTGTGAGACCATTTAGGGCTGTCATTACAAATTCATCTTCATCGATGGTGTCTCCAATCACTTTCAATTGTTCTTTTATATCTGAGATTTGGGAGAAATACTCTTGAATCATTTCTCCTTTCTGCATCTTGGTATTCTTCAATTGAGTTCTGAGATTCATCTTCTGATTGATGTTCCTTCCTTCATATAGTTTTCTTAGAGCATCAAACATCTCCTTTGTGGTTTCTTTTGACGATACATATGGAATCAGGTGGTCTTTGATTGAATCTGCAATGATTCTCTAAGCCCTGATTGAGTCCTTCTGATGCTTTTCTTTCTCTACGACATCTTCAGGTTCCTCCACTTCTTCTTTGATAAATCTTGATAGGTCATTCTCTGCAAGGATCAGACCGATCCTATACTTCCAGGCATGAAAGTTGTCTATGCCTTCCAATTTCTCAACAAGCTTTGTGCTTGCATAAATCTTGTACTTTCCGGTAACAAAAATGACCAAAAATTGAAAATGCTCAAAATCAAATTTTGCGGTAACAAAATGACCAAAAAATTGAAAAATGCTCAAAATCAAATTCTTGATCTTACCAGAGAGGGTGCTACTTTTATCGAGGCGAGTAGCCTGGTGTCTTCTGATTTGAGAAAATCCAATTTTTACCCCCTCAAATCTGATCAGCGGATTTCTAGACTGGTGCATCTAGTTTTCTGGAACTTCTAGTACTCTGATACTTCTAGTACTCTGGTTTTCTGGTTTTCACTTTCTGTGGAAACTAGGGTTTCACTTTTCTGAGATCCGTGCCATCTAAAAGGTGCACCTTAGGTGCCAAATTGATCCTTAGAGGGTTAACTTCTATGGTGATAGATATCTGAAAACTCTCACTTTTCAAAACCCTAATTTGGGTCCCTATAATGAGCTTATTCTTTTCTCCTCTTGGCAGATTGTGCTTTCTGTGTTGGCTCTGATCCCATGTTAATGTTTCTATGCCATTATTATAGTTCTTTCATTTCTTTTCTTACAAAGATACATATAATAAGAACAAGATCACCGAAATACACATCCACAATAGATACAACATTTATCATGGGAAACCTTCTAGGGGAAGAAAACCCAACAAAAACTTCCTTATCATAAATAGCTTATCAAATGTTCAAGAGATAACTCAACCAATACAGAAAATCCTCCTCCAAGAGATGCGCCACCCTTCTTCTTCTCTCACCAACTTGTAATTGTAGCTTGCCTCATAAGAACATGAGCAAGTGAAGTGTGTGATAGAAGTGAGGCGCTAGCTTCTTATTTATATCACTCTGGCATGTGTGAAGAGTCACCATCTGGCTGGGCCGACCTCTCACATTGGGTGGGTAAATCCACCTTTAATTAAATCTGGCCCTTTCATTATAACTGTTGGGGCCGACTTCTTATTCTGTACATTATAATTGTCCGATGACCAATCCGCAAAAGGGCATTTGGTCCTTATACAATTACCGACTTGATTAATCCTCAATGGGGATTAATCTAATAATAAAAATAATAATAATGACATGATTAATCCACAATGGGGATTTAATCCAATAACAAAATAATAAGAATGCTCTTCGCAGTTACATTATTTCAACACTGCAAACCTACAAGTTTGATAGAGAAGAAGGAAGGAATACACTAGAACGAAGAGGCAATGATTCATGGAAGTATAAAGTTGTTGGGGGAATTGAAGGCTCAGATCACTTGTTGGGATGGATAGAATAGGAAATCCCTTCGAATGTTGCCTTGGATAGAAGGCAAGTGGCCTTAAAATTTGCATGACCATTCCCAGAAAGTGCATATCTAGGAGATTTGATGGCCCGAGGAGGGATACTATCAATATATAATGAACTGAAAAATAACGAGTAGCCCTGGGATTGATGGATAATAAAATAATAAAGATAGAGATAATCAAATCCTATCTTTGGTTGAATATAACTTAGTGAGAAAATTGGCCAGCCTACAAAATGTATTAGGATATGCAATGAGGTTCAATAAAAACAAAAAAAGATGAATTTTGGTTTTTTTTTTTAAGTGGTTGAATAAATCAAGAAGATCAGTGCCTTAGAGGGCCAATGGGGTCACACATCACCTCAAATGTGAGGCCTAGGGTTTAAGGAATTGATATTGAAAGGAACTAGAAGGATTTCCCCTCAAGCACCACCTAGGGCTTGGATATTTATTTAGGATTGCAAGAGAGGATTGGTTTGTGGAGAGCCTCTCTCAGTGCTAGACAAGGTGAACTTAAGGACAAGCCAAACAAAAGAGAAAAGACATTAGACGTCCTATCTTGATGCATGAACTAGGAACTTTAATTATCAAAGGGAAATGGAAGAGAACTTACCTTGGACCCTTCTAAGTGGATCATTGAGCACTTCTTTTTCCTTGTAACAGTCTTGTTCTTCCAAGAAACCTCAAAGAATTTATTTATAACCCTTGAAAAATAACTATAACTCACAACAAGAGAAAATGGCACTCAATAGATTTCAATAACCAAGCTTCTCATTAATCTCCAATGATTTCAAATGGAGGTCTTCTTCTTTTATAGGTGATAATCATCCTCAATTACAATGTAAAACCATGTGCTAGCTGAAAACCAGGAGCTCCAAAACCATTTTCCCGAAAAAAAATATGGGAAAAATACAAGGAATAATAAAATAAATGAAATAATATGCCCAAAAGGTGCAACGTCCCTCTTAGAATAGATAAATAAAATAATAAACCATACATGTGTACCAAAGAGAGGTACGACCCTCAAAATCTGGTGTCCAGTTCCAAGGAATTGTGCAATTTAGTCAAGTCAATGGGCCAAGATAAGTCAAATGGTCCAATGCTACCTCCTCCATCCAAGGAAAGGTCCAAAGGGGGGCGAAACACCCCAGAAACGCATGTGACATATGTGCGATGACATGGTGTCCCATCGTGGCCTGATGCATTGCCATGGATCTGAATTCAATGCCACCTATTTCGATGTAGTACATGGATCCCAAGGAAACTGTCACGGATCCCAATGTAGTGACACATATCTTGATTTAGTACATGGATCTCAAGGTAAATGTCACAGATCCCAATGTCTATAGATATGGCCATAGAAGAGTACGTGAATCTCAATGCAAGATCACGGATCCTAGGTTGTGTCACAGATCCCGAGCATGGTACATGTATCCCAATGCACAATACTCACTCGAAGTGATGGGCCTAGCCTCTTAGAAAACCATTAATTGGTAGCTTCTGGTGACTTCCCTTAACACATCATAAAAAAGGGGTTAGTTTCAAGTGGACACTCCACCCATCATCAAGGACATGGGTGGAGTGTCCATTCGAAACGTTGGACGTTTCAAAATATTCATACAGGGTATTTCCATAAATTTCTAGATATTATGACAAACTATGGAAGCCTACATTCTCAAATGCCTAAGTCTTACCAAGGGGAACATCGTTGATCCTTATACATGCATAAAGTCCTAATATAACCCATACTTCCTAAGTACCTAGGTGAAATATAGGTAGTAATGAGTAATAAATGATGAAAGGGGAAGGGGAAATGGTTCATGTGATGACCCTAAAAGTCTTAGACATGCACAAGTCTTATTATTCATTTAGCTTCATTTGGCTAGGAAATTTGCTTTGTAATATCCTTCTAGAGGGAGCTTAGCATTGAGTTTCCATACTCGACACTGTTTCTTACTACTCCTTTAAGATTTTTTCTTTAGTTGTTCAATTTATTGAACAAGTACCTTTTATTTAGATATCCAGAGACAAAACATGACATGGACATTGGCCTCATAGCGAGGGGCATTGCTCAAGCTTAATGATATGCTTTTTACTTTTCTCTTCACCTCTTATCCTTAGTGGATTCATTTATTTTAGGCTTTAGATTTGACCTTTGAGAAGTCATACATGACTAGGATAATATTTTATGTGAATGGAATGAATAAACTAGGGAGGTGGAAAGTGGTTAGCATGGTTGGGATATGGATAATTCTATATAGTCTAGACATCCAATAATACAAGTTAACTCAAGAGATGACACACATCTAAAAGAAAACATGTTCCCCAAGGTACTACAAGGAAAGTAGTAAAACCATATAATGTTATGAAATTCCAAAGAACAATCGTTAAGCGTTTACCACTTTATAACGATCTAATAATTTATATCACCAAGCCCAAGAAAGTATAGATACATAGAATTTCATGTGAAAACAAATGAGAGCCATACCATACCATAGTGCATTTGTCATTTGTGGAGTGCGGATAAAAATGAGCTACATCATAGTTGAGATAACACGATCATGAATCCAATGGAGATCAATGAATAAGTCTGTCTAGATCTAGAAAAGATGAGCATTACACCTCATGTAATCATCAACATAATACCCTCGCAAAGATATCCAAAAGTGTCACCCCTGGAGGGGGTAACATCTGGCTCCTACTCAAGAACATGCAATTTATGCAAGGGTGTATGATACACCCATAATCTATGTAGACCTGTGACCTACGCATCATGGAAACTAGAAAATGACATAAAATTTAGGGGTGAATCTACCACCCTAGTTAGTAATAAAAACACTAGTTTGCATAAATCAAATTTTTTCACTAAGTCTAAAACATGAAAAAAATATGCAAGAAATTACTCCAAGGAAAGACAAATGCATAAGGAAAATCAAGGAATGCAGGAAAGTAAACACACACATGAGAGAAAAACATGCATGGAAAGAAAAATACATTCTAAATACTACTCAAAGAGTTGATTCATGCCTACCCTACTGGCTAACTAAGAGAAACAACTAGTAGGTGAAATAAAAAATCCAATGCAACCACTCAAGGAGCTCATGAATAACTGGAAACCTTCCCTTGTGTTTGATTATTCACCAAAACAGGGACATGCCAAACATTAGGTGGGTGTCAGGTAGAATCTCAGTCACTCCTAAGTACGACAACCAAGCAAGGTCATATATGTTAAGAACAAGGCCCAAACTAAACCAAAATTGACTCATACTTTAATTGACTTCCTACGTCTAAAGGTTAATGTGGTTAATATAAGAATAAAGGTGGGTCAACTCATTGAATTCAATTGTCAAATCAGCAAGGAAGAGAGGTTTTCAAGGCAACTCCAACTGGAAACGATAAAGAAAAAGTTGACTTTCCACACCTCCCTTGGTCAAAGATAAGGAGGGAGAATAGTCATATGTCAAAGGAAGGTAAGAAGGATGAGGAAGATGTTGGGTCAAGGATGAGGAAGAGAAATGAGTATGAGGTTGAGGACACTCATAGGTCAAGGGTAATCTAGAGAAACAATGCAAAGATAGTTAAGAAAATTGAGGACACTCAGAAGTCAAGGGAAAGATCTCAAGGACACAAGGTGAGCGATATTGAACATCCATAACATTTTTCTCACATCCAACCTTGTCATAAAGAGGATACCAAATCTCAAGAAATATTTTGAAAAAATCCGAAAGTGATGAGATATTTCCCACACTAAGTTTTCCATACCAATCCATGATCTCATCCTCAAGAAAATCCAATGACAATAAGAAAATCTTCATGGTTTATGCTGAGCTCTAAAATAACATCACTAAAATATGAAATGTGTGAAGAAGGTGAATCACTAGGTCCATGAAATCTTAGCAGTTTATCCCTCAAATCTTGATAATTATTTGGGTATCCTTAGATTCTTGAAAAATCCAAAGGACCAACTAAATCCTGTAATAACCATTCAACTTTACTCTTTTCAAGGTTTAAATCATCAAATTGTTTAGAGAAACTTCTTAAGTGAGGATATTCATAAGGTTAAAGCTTATCCATGCCAATTTCACTCTCATAGTTGGTATCATAAATGGGATCTCCTTCAAAATATCCTGCATCCTAATTACGTCTTCCACTGTAAAACAAGTCATCGAAGCTTCTAACACCCGAGGCATCATCATATTCATGGAATAAGGGAGAGTCCACCAATGTTTCTTCCACACTTACCCCCTCAACATCATCAAATTATGGATCTAAAAGCTTCATATTATGACAAGGGGCATCGTCCATTGAGTCCTCAACTTCATCTGGATAAAGAAACAATTTTTTTTGGCAATTTTCATCCTCTAGTTTTTCATCCAAATTCATAAATTCACCACGTTTCCCTTGTTCTAAGGATACTTCTACAAGATCCTCCCTTCCCAAACTGTCAAAGGATTCATCAAGAGGTCTCAAAGTTTGGGAAAAGGTTCAAGATTCCAGGTTATTATCTTTTCAAGGAAAAGAAAAATTTTGGTTGTTATCAAAACAAACCTCCTCAACTTCATCTTTAATTTCCTTCAACTAGTCTTCCCTAACCTTAGGCACTAAAGAGAGAGCTAAGATGGAATTACTACTCAAATATTCTTTGACCATGTTCACATGTTCATTCCTAGGTTGAACAAGGTCTTCAATATGATATGTCCTATACTTTTCCAAATCCAATCTCACCAAAGTACCATCATGCAGGGGAATAGTAGCATATGACAAGTCCAATTGTAAAGATCCCCCTAGGTGAACAACAATCTTCCTCGATAGAAGCATACCCTAGGAATCCGAGATATTAGTGAAAACAACATATATGAGAATGACAACCTCCAGATACATACTCATTCTTACAACCAAGTTATTTATCACACCAAGGACTTGTACTTCTCTCCTATCCATGGGACAAATGTTCTAGTAAGGTCTTGTTACCTTGATGCTAATTGTTGCATAACAGTCATGGACATAATGTTAGTCAAAGAACCAAAATCCAACATATAATTGTGCAACAATAGACTACCTATCTTTAGGGATATATACAATGGGTCATGATATCTGTTCAATCCCTCTTTATCCATAATTTTAAAGATCACATGTGTGTCATCAGTGCACTCATCCTTTTCTTCACCTAGTCCCAATTTTTTCTTTGACTTTCTTCCTTTGTGATTGAATCTTCACAAACTCCATGAAAGGGATGCGTACATGAGACTTGGCGAAGTATGATCTTAGGTCAATGTTGATATCTTTAGAAGTAGCCTTGGACATGTCTAAAACATCTGTTGAACTATTTGCTACTTGATTTCACTATTCTCTTTGCAAAATTACTTTGGGTTGTGGATATGAGGTCCTCTCTGGTCAAGGGGTATGAACACTTGGCTAGGTTGGAGGGATCTAGGGTTGGCGTTGAACTTGCTTACTCCTTCTTCGATAAGTGTTCCAATCCTTCTCTCAAATTCTCCTTTTTATCTCTTCCTGAGTGGGTTTAGGGGATAAAGCTCTAAAAATAGTTTCTTGGTCAATGCATTTTACTCCT
Source organism: Picea sitchensis (assembly GCA_010110895.2). Lineage (NCBI taxonomy): Eukaryota > Viridiplantae > Streptophyta > Pinopsida > Pinales > Pinaceae > Picea > Picea sitchensis. The sequence continues at coordinate 123,490 of SNQJ01S0014484.1, read as the reverse complement.
TTAATTTGTTCATAAGGAGGATCGTAGATTGTATTGATCATATCACGAATATCACCAACATAGTTTATTGAATTCCCTGGCCCATGATTATAGATCTCACTTGCTAACCTAGCAGCTTCCTGGGAAACCAAACAAGTTTCTTGCTTATGTGGCAAGTTACATGGATTACACCATGGCAAGGGTTATTCTTCTACCACATTGTTTTCCTATAAGGGGTTGGGAGCCTTATGATCTTGGTCATGCTAGGGTTGCTTAGGTCTATTCCAACTACCTTGTCATCTTGGTTGAAACCTACTTTGTTGAGCCTACCTCTTTAGGTGGACTATCTTGTTCTGAATGATCTGATTCTATTGCTGGAGGGTTTCAGTCTGTTTGGAAAATTTGGCCTCCATTCTCTTCATGCAATCATCTAGGAAGGTTAACATCTCATTATCAGAACTACTTGTATTGAGGGTATTCTTCTTAGGCTCAACATTAGTCTTGGAGGAGCTAGCCTAGTTGGGTTTTTGAGAGGTAGAAAAATATCTCTCAACTTTCATGGTAGCTTGTTGGGTAGCTATGAGGGTCTGGGGATCCTGTTGTCTCAGACGAAAAGCTAGGTCCCCATCAAATGAGTCTAGGTAGTAGAGGAGATTTGCATGCTCTCGAGGTTAATATTCCAATTCAACTTCTAGACAATATGAGTAAATATGTTGTTGAACTCCTCTATGGTTTCATTCTCATTTTTCTTAGATGTAGTGAGAGCAACCAAGAGACATCTCTTGTCCTTCTTCTCACCCCATTTGTCAAAAAATGCATTATGCAACTCATTCAGATTACTAATGTTATTAGTAGGTAAATATATGAGTCATTTCGAGGCATAATATTCTAAGGATATGACAAACAATCTCATCTTAGCATCCTTGTATCTGACACCAAACTTATTAGCTAAATTTTTAATCTTGTTCCAATGATCAACTACCAATATATCATTGTTTCGTTGAAAACTTGGCAGTTTCTCAATGGTCTTCTCATAAATATCATGAGAATAACCTTGGATGTTGGTAAAGTTAATGAATGGCCTGTTCAACTTGTCAAGCCAATCACCCATGATGTCCTAGGTTGGTTGAACACTAGCACTTAAAAAAATGTATCTGATATCTTCAACAACGAGAGAGTCTAGGTAGTCTTGAAAGATGAGAGTTTCCTTGATCTTACAAATTCAATACTAGAAGTACTTCTCAAGCTCTTAGATCAAAGGAAGGGTACCTTTGGAGGATCCCCTGGTGGGGTATCTCTTTAGTACGGGTTCGGAATGTGGAGTCACCGAATGAGTTTATCCAAAAATCATAAAAAAAAACAAAAAGTATTGACTTGGGGAATGGAATTTGTTCCTGGCAACAATGCTAAAATGTTGTTGCTCAAACTCACACTCAGGGAAAGTCCCACTTTGTGAAGGGGAGCTAGGGGAAATGGAACAAGAAAGCCACCCACTTTTACCTTAGTGGCATTACTTCTACTCTTCTAGGCTAGAGTATCTAACCTAAGAAGGGTTTTCCTATATGACTAAGTAAGTCATATCATTGCTAGTAAAACAAGTATGGTCAAGGAATAAGTTGGATTCAATGAACTTCTCAAAGGATCACTCAATGTAGAGAGAAAGTAGGAAAACAAATTATACTCAAGATTACATACCAACATATCACATCAATGCATCATTTGTGTTCATTTAACCAAATGTTATGTGTTGATGTCGAAAGACTAGAAGGTTCCTAACACCAACATCTCGAGACTAGAGGATGTTTTACATGCTGGAGACTTGGGGTCGCGGAGAGCTTATGCACGAATTCGCTTTTAATGCCAACTCTCATCAAATGATTTTAGATGCTATGTCACAGCTTCAATAACTATCTCTGCATATATTTTTATTATAATTCCAACGTCGGGGTCGGTCAACAAACGTTCGGAATATGAGATGTTCTACAAGTATAATATGAGATCCGAGATCTCAAAAAAAAACCTTAATCTTTACTTCATTCTTTTCAAGAACCATATAGACATAGAAATTATATGATGATATTCTATATTTTTTTGGTTTATGATATGGCATGGAAATGATACCCAAATTATAATCCCAAGAAAAGATGTGATGTAAAAGTCATAATTAGAATATTTGAATGAAGACATATGAAGAATATCTTTGAAAAGTGAGATGAATTTTGGAAAAGTGAGTCATGCATACACAAAGAAGTTATACGTTGGTTTGTTACTTTGCTACATGATGTAGAGAACATCATATATTTACTTTATGATGTGAAGTGGATTAATCCAAAAGATGAAGTAAAGGTTAAAATAATATAAAATAATTATGATCAATGTCATATGTTCAAATAATATAATTTTTTTACAAAAGTGTAAAAGTTATGATTAATTTTTTATTTTAGTTTTAATTGGAATGTTTGAACAAAAGGTGTAATATCATAAGAAGTCATGGAAAAAGTTTCAAAGTTATAATTCAGTATAACATTTTAAATGCAAAGTTATAATTTGAATGTTTGAATAAAAGGTGTAATATCATAAGATGTAATGCACAAGGCTTCAAACCTATTGTGTTAATATGCAAAATTGGATAGCGTGAATAATGTAAGGATTGATAAAAGGGTTATTTTTAGCAACAAGTCAAGTGTCACGATGATTTTGCCAGGAACATTGCACCAACTTTAATGAGCAAGTATACAAATTTTTGTAAGCGATTTAAAATGAGGGGAAGCATGGAAACACTTTGTCAACTAGAAATTGTTGACCAAAATGATCATCAACATTATGGAGTTCACAAGATATGAGTTCATTCATAAAACGTCTTTATGAAACTTATCATTTAATGAACCAAACAACTAGTAAATACAAATCTTCCAGTGGACATATTGCTAGTATGAGAGCATATATATCAATAAATCATATCCATGGGTTCATGTGTAATTGATAGCGGATTTAGGATAAAAATTGCGACCAATCTAATCACATCAAACCTTAAATATGTCTAGAGTTTGGTCACTGTTGTAGCCAACTAATTGTAACTAGCAATTTAAGGATTTATCACAATTTAAAGTTATGATCACAATACAATCCAGGTATGTTATGTATGAAATAAGTATTGTAACAAACTTCATCAATTCATTAGGCCTAGAGCATATGCATGCCATTAAGCACACACTAGTACAACAAGAATGTGTCAATGTTGTAGTAAATTCCAATATGAAATTTTATATTCAAGTTGCAATGGAGGGGACACGTTGAAGATGAAATGCAATGTTTAGATCAAATGTATGTGTGAACAATGCATTCAAACTCAACAACATGTGTAGAACGATACCGTAAAAACTCTTTACTATATATTGTACCAAAAATCATCCCACTATGCAGTGATGAGTGGGTAACATTAAGCACATTTCATATGTTCAAATGCAATGTAAGCTAAGCATGCAACTACTGTAACGAATTTCAACAATTAGGTAGACATGTATATCATTGTGTGCAATATAACCAAATGCATCAGTGTCATGACAAAATTCCAATATGCAATCTCGAGATGGCGATGCAACATTTAGCCCACAGTAGAGAATTCATATCACACTTTGCAATGAATTGGACCACTATTGTAATGAATCTATGTGATCAGTGTTTGTGGTGAACCAAATCGGTTCATTTATGTAAATATCCAATGTAAAAAGGACAACAGGTTAAAATCCATATAGGGCAAGCAATAAATAATTTAATAAGATATGATGAATGATTACAATGAAAACTAGGGCCATATATACCCATGCAGGGGTAACGTTTCATTAATAGACACATTCTTTAAATAAGATACGTCTTTTCATTAGGATGTGTTAATTATTATTATTTATTTATATATATATATATATATATATATATATATGTGTGTGTGTTCATAACATTTCCTTCCCCTTTTGAAATGCTTTGTCCTCAAAGCATAGTGAGGGAAGGACTGTACGTCTTTTTCTTTGTCTTGTTGTCACATCATTCTTTGTTATGTCGTAGTTGATGATATGGGACAATATGAACCTCTGAGTGTTGAGAAAAAATTTTGAATCGTAAAAGGATCAAACCATCCTAATTCAATTATTTGAGGAATGTTGCACTTCCATGATGAATTGTTATCATGAGACTTAATTGTGTCGGTATTAATATTTTTCTGAAGATAATTTAGTTGTTCATGGCCTAAGTGATATTGATATTTTGATTGTTTAAGATATCTTCTTTTATGATTTGGATGCCGATAAGGAGTTCTTATAGCATTATTTTCCCTTATCATGCTTGTAGTGTTTTCTTGGTTTCATTTCAGTATATGATTTTCTTCACGCATTGGTGTTGTTGGGTGATGAACTTCTATTAGTATGCACGCTTGGAGTTCCCATTGTTTGTACTACAACATCCCTATATGTCTTTTCTTCAACTGGATTGACATCTTCTTGAGTTGTGATGTAGATTGGATCTATATTTGTCTCTTTTTCCACAACTTCGATTTTTACTCATGAGGACCTTGATCCTTCCTTCTGGATTTGTTCTAACTTGTTTTCCAACAACCTCTTATCATTATTAAGCTTCTTAATTTGCATCGTTAGGTTTTGATTATAATTTTTTAGACGCAAATTTTCTTCATTATCTAATTTGTCGATATCTTTAATGTCTGGATTTTCAAGTTTCTCTTCTTTCAACTTTCTGATTTTTTCTAGTAACCCTTGATTAAGTTTCTTCAAATGAGAGTTTTCTTCATTTTTTTCTAATAGGATCTTCTCGAGATCTTGATTCTCTTGTTTCAACTTCTAAACACATTTTTTCTATCCTTTAACTTCTTTACCTGTGTAAGTAGTTTTTGACTGTGCTATTTTAAGTGATAAAATTCTTCATTTTTATTCGTGATAACTTCATGAGATTCTTTTTGCATCCTTGATATTGACTTTTGATTTTCTTGAAGGATCGCCTTCGAGATATCTTTAAAGTCTATTGACGAAGGTATTATCGATTTTGACCTGATAATAGTGTCTTGAAATGCCACCTTCTTCTTCTTATAGGGAAACATCACAAACTTTTTCTCATGTTTAAGATGAAGGTACCTAGTTTTTTAAACCACGGTAACCCGAGAATTATGTCAATTTGTTTTTCAAACATAGTTGTAACATTGAATTGAGATATATATTCATAATTATCCATTGTTACTTGCAAATATTTAATTTCATATTGTTTCTTGAGAAGAATATCTTCCTTTTCAATTATGTTCGGCTTTGGAGTTAATAATTGATTGGCCAAATCAATATTGATGTAATTTTCATCATGGTTCAAGTTGATAATGATGTTAACATCTCTTCCTTGAATACTCACCTTTATAATAATTAACTCGTAACATGAAATGTAACAAACTTCATAAGAAAATCTTCTTATTCGTATTACTCTGATCCATTTTGTTTGTGGTTAGAATTTTGCGATAAATCATTCTTGATAATATCAATTACTTTTGATTTTCCTTGTAAGTTTTGAACTTGATTCCTTATAACCTTTAAATGATTTAATATTATATTCACAAATTTTAAAAATACTCTTTATTGAATACTCCTCTTACTTCAAATTAACCCCTTTTTCACACACACACACACACACACACACACACACACACACACACACACACACAGATGATTTTAGGGGCTAAATTTCGCAAATGAGCTAATTTTCCATGGTTTTCCCAAAAAATGATTCGTCAATTTTCATTTTTTCTAAAACCGATTCACCCAAATTCCATAGAATAAAATTATTTTACCTTGAAAATCAACAAAATTTTATAGAAACTGTATAAAATACTTAAAATTTTGAATATTTTTACAAAAATATCACCAAACATTTTACATTTTACATATTAAAGACTGGCAAAATTAACCCAAGTTTTTACATTTTAATATAAATTTTAACACTTGAAATTATACCTCATTCAAATCTTAAACTATTTTTAAAATTAAAATCTAATATGAAACTAATCAAAATCTAATATAATGATAAAAGCTATACTTCAAATAAATAAAATAAAACTAAAACAACTAAAAACTAAAATAATGTAATTAAAGATCAAATTAATTTAAACTAAACTAAAAGGAAAAGATAAAAATTAAATCAAAATTATACAATCTAACTAAATAAAACTAAATCTTTTAAACTAGAATACAATAATAATAAATCTTTTAAACTAGAATAAAATAAAACTAGAAATAAAACTGAAGTAATTAAAATACAAGTAAAAATTAAAGTATAAGATAAACTAAAATTAACGAAATGCAATTAATTCATAAAATTGTTTTGCACTTTTAACGATCTCATATAATTATAAATATTTAGTCATACATAGGAGTTCATGAATTATCCTTGTTTAAAAATCATTTCACGATCCGTTATAAACTCTTTTGGTTATTTTCACATTATTACCATATTCCACGGATCAGACAAATCAATAACAAGAAGCCAAGTTAAACCTCTCTTCAATTTTTTATTTTATTTTTAATTGTTCAATCCTTGAGGATGACAATATGCTCGCATGGTAAAGGAGTCATATATCAAAAGTGTTTGAATTATCAAAATGTAAATGATCCATTTTTCATGCTAACAAACAATTATACTAGAAAAAGTTTGAATGGTTTTTAAATAATAAAGGGAGTTTATAGATTCATATTGTAACATCCCTACTATAATCTCAGTTTAATTAATGTTTATGTAGGTATAATGTGAGGTTATTGTCAAAGCGATGTAATATACAAATTGTATTTTCTTGTTTTATTAATAAAAATGTGATGTTAGTTGCTAAGGGGGCATGGACAAGAGATGGGGGTTGAATTAATCCACAAGAGAGGGGAGTGTCTAGGATAATGGTCAAGAGAGATTCAAAGGGGAAATACCCATGTATATTAATTAAACCATTTTTTTTTAATTTGTTATTTGTATATGAACATTCTCATTTATGATTGAGTGTTCCCAAAGCCAATCATTGAATACATGTAAGAGAGTGGGTGTGAGTAGTCATATCCCAAAGTTATTGGGCACATGAGGGTTGAACAATCGATTTGGGGAAGAGTGTGAGTCAAGAAAGACAAGCCAAAGAGAGAAAATCAGTATGGATTGGGACAACATTTTTACACTTTGAGTTTTTGTGCATGGGAAACAAGGAGAGAGCAAGAAACATAGCTTGAAATTGATGCAACCATGGAGGGCGAATTCTAGAGCATGTTGAAGCGTAATTGGAGCGCATTGGAGCTAGAAAGCCGAAGAGGCAGGTTGACAGGCCTGAAAAGTGAACTCATGTGTGAGTTTCACTAAAACAACTAGTGTTTGTTGTTGGGTTGTTGATAGTTTTTATAGCAGCAGTTTCCCTTGAGTTCCTAGCTACCTGTGCCAGAGAGACCCTGATAAAAGAATGACACATTCCTTGGGTTGATCCTGATAAACATATGGCACATCCCTTGGGTTATCCATGATAAACAAATGGTGCATTCCTTGGGTTGGATAGGTCAAGAGGAAGAGAGCTGGTGGAAAATCGGGATAGTTGTAGGATAATATTAGTTGGGTTGAGAGTTTTATGAACTACGAGTGGACTGTGAGAGACCACCCTCTTTTGTGGATTTCTAGCCTCATCTCGGGGGTGACTGGTTGTTGAGATTTGGAACCGTCAGTCTATAGTTGGGTGGAACATCCATCCCAAGCAACTGGTTGCACAATTGTTGTGAAAATATAAGTGTTTCATCTTGTTGTTGTGTTAAATTATGTGTTTAATTATTGTGCATGAACTTTGTGTATTTGGAAGTGATTTATATGTTGTTGTAATGAGTTGTTTAGATGCATTTCATGTTGATTATTAGCAAGTTGTAGATGCTTCTATTTTTTGGTTATAGACAATAGCTAAATCTTTTTTAATTTGTAGCAAAAAGCTACATGAACTGAGTTAAATTATTTGGCTGTAAATTTCATTTTTATGTATATTCCACCACTGTAATGTCCCTCAGTTGGGCTGGGGGACATTAAATTATGTTATCAAAGCTCTGGTTCAAACACTGGGCTTGTATGGACTCGAACTAGAGTGAATTGGTGAAATTCGTTGTTGCATATTTGTCTGTGACCGATTTGGAGGAAAAATAGATATTTCAGAGATAAATCCCCAATTCCATGAGTGAAATTCAATTTTTAATGACTTTGGATGATTTGAGAGGGTTAATGGACTAGAATGGTGAACTTGCAGATCCAAATTCAAGTTTTAATGGTAGCTTGTAGAGTTACAGGAAGTTTGGTGGAACGACGATTGAGATCTCTTTTGAACTCGAGATCGACGGTTGTGATTCACTATGATAAATTTAAAAATTCGTAATGTTTCGTCCATTTGAAAGGTTGATCAAATGAAAGACCAAGATTCATTTTGGGGGATGGGAAATGGATCAGATCGACGGTTTGTATTCATTGAGGTTTTGTTTTAAATTTTTCTAAGTGTGAGGTTCAACAATAGAATTCACCGACAGCTAATGGTTAGATCGACGAGTTTGGCGAAGTGTTGGAAAATTGCCAAGAGAAAATATCAATGGTCAATGGACAAATCAAACGAAATGACGAAGAGTTTGGGTCGTCCATAAGACATCTATGACCGTTGATGGCCGACGATAGGGGGTCAGCGGAATTCGATGAAGTGTTTCCAATCGCCAATGAACATTGTCGATGGACGATGCGTCGATGGTTCGACATCGGCCGAATTCGGTGAAGCGTTCAAATCAAGCAAGAGAAGTCGTCGAGAGTCGATGTGTCGATGGTGTTGGATTACTAAGAGGGGGGTGAATCAGTAATAGAGCAATTCAATCCTTTTCAACCACAATATGCAAGTGTTATATCAAAGTATCATTATCATCCAATAGTTGCAGAGTAAATAAACAATGAACAAATGAGCAATCATACACATACACAGTACACCAACGTTTTTACGTGGAAACTCAAAGAGGGAGAAAACCATAGAATGTTTTTTCTTATATGTCTTTAATAATTACATTCATTGGAAGCACCAACTTCCTTTGTTTTCCAGCTGCAACTGGAAGGAGGCTCCAACCCCCTGGTTTCTCAAGCTACAACTTGAGGGAATCTCTAACTCCCCAATTCTCTGGCTACAACCAGAAGGAGGCTACAACCCCCTATGTTCTCCGGCTACAACTAGAAGGTGGCTACAACCACATGTCATTTCCCCGTCCAACCACCCAGAAATATAAGTAGAATGATGGAACCACTGTCACACTATCACTGGGAGATATACTGCTACAAACTTATACCAATCAACCTGTAATCAACCTATACCATAAACAAGTGCATCAACCATACACCAACATGTACCTCAACATATAATCAACCTGTACCATAAACAAGTGCATCAACCATGCACCAACCTGTACCAAACCTGTACCATGAACAAGTGCATCAACAATGCACCAAACCTGTACAAATAACCTGTCACAATAGCATGTCCAAACAACCTATCTCATCAATATTATCAACCAAATCAGATCTACTCACCAAGATCAATCACCAAGACAACTCTCAAAGATGTGTATCAACCAAGCATAACACAACAACTCATAATCATCACCAAGATCATTATGTGCTTCTAATAATATACCAATACAAGTATGCTACATCATCCATAAACCATGTGTCAAAATTACTACTAACAAGTGTCTCCAACCATGTACAAAGTATGTACCAATCATGTATCAACTACTCATCAACTATGATTCATCAAGATGTACCAACATCATCAACTATACACTTCA
>SNQJ01S0014484.1:96505-111785 GCA_010110895.2 Picea sitchensis | reverse complement strand
GACAGTCATCGGGGATTTTCGATCACCAATGGGCCGGTGGTCGGGCATCAGCAAATTCAGTGCAGAGTTTTCATTCGCCAACAAATATCATCGACGGTCGATTTAAGAGTTGTTCAAAATCGGGTGTCAGGGAAATGGACAGACGATCGATGGTCGGATCAGTAGCAATCGTCAATGGACGAAAATGTAAGATCAACAATGGTTGTGTATGGTGATTTGAGATCAACAATTGAAATTTAAAGAACTGTTACAGAAGTAAAACAATGAATTTTGTGTTAAATTTTCTGAATTTTTCATATTTTTGAAGGTCATTAACTTTTGGGGCATTTTTTAGGCCCTAAACGACATTTTTAGAAATTCAAAACCCACGAAAAACGGAGGAGTGTACCAATGTACACGTTTTCTCTGCATCTCAAATAAAATAACTCGAAGAGAGTTATCCAATGAACTAAACAGTTCGCGAAACAGAGCTCGCATGATAAAGTTACAGCCAAAACAATGAGGGTAAAATTTTTGCACCAATATTACTTCCAGAGGGCATAAATCTATGCTCAGAAGTCCATTTGGGGCACATGAATAGTCGATGGAAATATTATGACCCACATAAGCTAGTAGTAGAGTCATATTTTGGTTATGGGTACTTCAAAATGTGTAGGAAGAGAAATAAGACACTTGTAACATACATAAGTAAATTGAGTAAAACAACCTAAACTTCTCCGGATCATAACTTTCAGTTCAGAGCTCGGATTTGAATAAACAAATAGTCATTGGAAATGTATTGAGGAGTAGAAGATATATTTATCCAAGATCCTTTCGTCGGGTGACTTATTAAATAATTGTATTAAATGAGCATAAACTAAAGTACACCATAAATAAGGAAAAGCTCGAAAGGAAAGAGACATAATCATGCAATATGAACACAAAAAAATTGATAACTGAGTTCGTCCCTGGTGGAATACATCTCTGAGTCCTACTCTCAAATGGGTAGGTCTTTTTATTAACTCTACAAAAGAATTGGGCAAAATACATAAGTATACCTCATTCTAGAGTTAATCCATAGAAGCTTTGCTCAAATCAGAAAACTAACACCACCACTACGTTCGTGGCGTCGTTTTACCTAAAAATGATTGTCTCCACACCTCGATCTGATTCAAACACTTTTTTTGGACAAAGAGGCACCCTTGCCTCAGTTTGCATGGCACTTGTCCTGCAATAAATGACTGGCTCTGTCTCGAAATACATGAAAAATATCGAAAACTCTGCAAAAGGTCATACAGATCCGTACTGTACGGACACGCTTAGTCTCACATGTCCCGTCCGTCTCTTGTGTGTTTGCACTGATCGAATCCCCTTTAAATAATATAATCCGACGGTTATGCAATAATGAGGAGGTTGGCAGAGTGGTTAGCGGAGGATAAGTTAGGCAGAGGTCCTGAGGTCGAATCCCACGGGCCTCCCCTTTTTGGAAAATGGTTACGACAAATGTGGAGGCACTCTGCTAAATATAGCGAGCGATTACAAACTGGCGGAATGTTCTAAATATAGGGGAATATGATAAATTTGGTGGACGTTTGGATTAAGCCCCTAGGCGGATGGAATATTATGGTCATATGGGCTAAATCATGTGATGAGGGGTTGGTTCGAAGGCCTAGCCCCTTTCCTTTGGCGCCTTAGTTCAAACTTACACTTAAATAATATTTGCAACATATTACTAACAAGCAACATGGTGTGGTGTAGTGGTAGCGCCGATTTATGGGGCCTTTGGGCTAGTGAAAGGTCATGAGTTCGAATTTGGTGGAGTCAATAAAAATTTTACCCATCAACCATTGGAGGGGTGCCACGTGGCAGCCCATGACTGGGCCATGTGGCACCATATAATTTGTCCACAAAACTGCCACTTGTCACAATCTAATTTGCCCATGAGACTTGACACTTGTCATCACCTAACTTGCCATCCTTGTCATGTCATCCCATGCCAACTCAATTGTACGGATGTGCCACGTGTCACCCTTGCAGTGGTGCTATGTGTNCAAAACTGCCACTTGTCACAATCTAATTTGCCCATGAGACTTGACACTTGTCATCACCTAACTTGCCATCCTTGTCATGTCATCCCATGCCAACTCAATTGTACGGATGTGCCACGTGTCACCCTTGCAGTGGTGCTATGTGTGACTTTGACATTTTGACTTTTGATCAAGTTTGACGGAACTTTGACCGCTTATAACTTTTGATCCATAACTCTGTTTGACGATCTGTTTGCGCCGTTAGAAATCTTGCGACACGCTCTTCGTGATCATGTCATTTTCAATGAGTTTTGAGAACTTTAATTTTTTCCCTTTTGTTGTCTGCTAAAGCCATTCTAAACGTTTTGATTTGCTTATGTGTGTTCTGAGTTGTTCTTAGCCTTCTCTGGATCATTTTTTGATCACATATGTCCAGCCATAATTTTGATTTGGGAAATTTAATTTCTCATAAATTAATAAATATATTTTTGTAGCAGTAAAAAGAGTGGAATTGCAGCATGTAATTGTTGTAACTTTCCACTCAAAATTCAGATTGAGGCATGAGTACAGTTATTGGGAAGCTGTTTCGGGGAGGAATGCATCAAGAAAATTAAAAATTTGAATTGGTGAATTTTTTCTTCATAAATGGATGAAGAAATAACCTGTATTTTATATGATTAAATGTTTTATGCTATGCATATTTCTAACAATAATTATTACATGTACATTTCTTGTAGAATTAGAGGTACATAAAGAAAATTTAGTTCTCATATGAGGACTAGATTCATGGAATATGCTCAGGGATCTTACAACCATGAGGAAGAGATCAGAGGTCTGCATGTCAGCTTGGGGAATGTTGAGACATAGTCAAATGGAAGAAGAGATGGACAAGAGTTTGTCACTATGAGAATCTTGCATAGGGAAGTGTAGAGATACAACGTTGATAATGAAAGATTATGAAGGCTCAGGAAGAGATACTTCATAGCTTAAATATGTTGCATAAGAAAGTCAACAAGGACTTTCGAACCAAACAAGAAACTAGTGCTAGACAAGTATCAACATCTAGATCTCATAGAAAAAGGGATGATCATCGAAATTTTAGGCAATCAAGAAGCATGAGCAGGCTCCATCATTCTCCAAGGAAATCCATTAGAATAACTCATGCAAGTTCAGGTCCAGGGAGCAACCCAAGTGTGTCTCTTATTCAGAGGCAAAGAAGAAGGCTTAAGGCAGACATCTTGCAAGGTGAACTAAGTAAAATCAAGCCACCTAATTTCAATGGTGAGCATAGGAAAGGAGAAGAGGCAGAGGCCTAGCTGTTGGAAATGAAGAAATATTTCCAACCGCATGATTACCCATCCCGGGTAAAAGCTAGAATTTTCACCTACCACTTGCAAGGAAAGGAAGCCATGTGGTGGGATCAGCTTAAGCAAGCCAAGAACCTCGATGAGAAGAGGATACCATAGAGGAAATTCAAAGGATATTTCCAAGAGAAATATTTGTCCGAGCATTACTATGAGAGAAAGATGAAAGAGTTCTTTGAACTCAAGTTGGGAACCATGAAAATGGAGGAATATGAGAAGTTGTTCTTTGAATTGTTGAAATATATTGAATTCATCAAGGATGAGAAAGTCAAAATCCAAAGGTTTCTAAGTGGTTTACCCTCCTTGTATAGCGACAAGATACAATATGATAATCCCAAGACCTTGGAGGAAACCATAAGGAGAGAAAGGAACTTTTATGAGCAAAGAAAATGAAGGCTAGTTTTCCAAAAATATTGGAATGACAAGATGAAAGGGAAAAATGATCAAAGGCAGAAAGGTTTTAAGCCACCATTTTTCAGAAATAACTACCAATCAAATCAACAAAGTCAAGCAACCCAAAATGATCAAAAGAATGTAGGTTCATCTGAGAAAAGGCCAAGGCAACAACCTGTTTAGTGTTGTGGATGTGAGGGAAGTCAATTATATAGGGACTTCCCTCACAAAGGAGAAATAATGAGGATTGTCCACAATATTCAGGAAGATGAAACAATGAAATATTTGGGAGGGAGCATGCCAAGGATTTATGTGGCCTTGGAAAACAATTAGAAAGAATATCAATCCCCCATGATCGAACTGGAAGGTAAGATTGACAACCAACCCATAGCAATTTTGATTGATTCTAGATATATCCATAGTTACATAAATTCTAACATTGTTGAAAGATTTCACTTGCAAATAAGTAAGCATAAGAAATATTGGTTAGTTCAGCTATCCATGGGGGCTAAGAGAAAGATCAATGAGTTTGTTAAAGATTTTCAAATAAACATGAATGGACTTAGCACAAAGGTAGATGTAAACATCATAATTTGGGTTCATATGATTGTCTAATTGGCATGGATTGGTTGGAAAACATCATTTTGTCCTACACTGTTACAACAATACCATCACATGTCTTGATGAGGAAGGGCAGCAAGGCAAAATTCAAGGCATTCCAAGAGTTGTAGATGTTAGAGAGATTTCAACTATGCAGTTGAAGAAGAGCTTCAAGAAGGGATGTCAGATGTTTGCAACCCATATGGAGAAGGCAAGCATTGAATACCATCCGGTCTTGATGGATTTTGAAGATGTTTTTAGAGAAATTCCAGTATTGCCACCAAAGAGATACATTGATTTATCTATTGATTTGGTGTCAGGATTTTCCCCAGTGTCTAAGACACCTTATAGAATGGGAACACCAGAACTAAAAGAGTTGCAGATGCAGCTTGAAGAACTTTTGAAGAAGGGGTATATACACCCAAGTGTGTCGCCTTGGGGAGCCCCAGTTCTTTTTGTGAAGAAGAAGGATGGAACCTTAAGGTTGTGTATTTATTTCATGCGGATTAATAAGGTTACCATAAAGAATAAGTATCCTTTACCAAGAATTGACGATTTATTTGATCAACTGAAAGGTGCAAGAATATTTTCAAAGAATGACTGGAGATCAGGCTATCATCAAGTAAGGATAAAGGAAGAAGACATTAGCAAGACAACATTCATAATAAGATATGAGCATTATGAATTCATGGTAGTGTCATTTGGACTATCAAATGCCCCAACAAACTTTATGTGTTTGATGAATGGAGTGTTCAGGGAGTACCTGGACAAGTTTTTAATTTTGTTCCTGGATGATATACTCGTCTACTCTAAATCTGAAGAGGAACATGATAAACATTTAAGAATGGTGTTGCAAGTTTTAAGAGAGCATAGATTGTATTCTAAGCTAAGTAAGTGCATATTTTATCAAAAGAATATTCACTACTTAGGGAATATAATATCAACAACAGGGATAGAATTTGATCCTGAGAAGATAGAGGCCATTAAAGGATGGCCAATGCCAAAGAATGTGATCGAGGTTAGATTAATAAAACGTTTTTCAAATATTGCAAGTCCAATCACTAATTTGCAAAAGAAGGGAGTGAAGTTTGAATGGACTTCCAAGTGTTAAGAGAGTTTTCAACAGTTGAAGGGAATATTTACAAGTGCACCAATATTGAATATTGCATATCAAAATGAAGATTTTGTTATGTGCACCAATGCATGCAAGGAAGGACTCGGTGGAGTTCTTAGTCAAAGGGACCATGTGGTATGCTATGAGTCCAGAAAATTAAAAGAGCATGAGAGGAATTATGCTACACATGACTTGGAGTTAGCAACGATTGTACATGCATTGAAAATGTGGAGGTATTACCTTATGGGTAAGAAATTCAAACTAAGGAAAGACCATTGTGGTTTGAAGCATTTGTTTGAACAACCAACCCTAAATGTTAGGCAAACTAAATGACTGGAATTTCTGAGTGAAAATGACTTTGAAATTAAGCATATAAAGGGAAAGGAAAATCAAGTGGTTGATGCATTGAGTAGGAGAGCTCATGAAGTGCATATTGTATCCATCAACATGTATATGACAGATCTGAAAGACAAAATTGTTGCAACAACAAATTTAGATCAACACTATGTGAAAATAAAAGAAGCATTACAACAAGGTAATTTTCAGCAAAAATTTAATTATTATGAGCTAAAAGAGGATGGAATTCTCATGTACAAGGGAAAGGTGTATGTGTCGAATTCTAATGAGCTGAAAAATGCAGTGCTAAAGGAGATACATAATGTGCCATATGCATGGAACCCATGATATCAGAAAACAATTGCAGTAGTAAGAAGCCTATATTTTTTGCCAGGAATGAAGAAAGAAGTGGCTAATTACATAGTCCGATGTCTAGAATGCCAAAAAGTAAAGACAAAACATAGACACCCAATAGGTTTTCTACAACCATTGCCTATTATGGAATGGAAGTGGGAAGTAATTACAATTGATTTTATTACTAATCTACCCAGAACAGTGAAGCAACATGATTCCATCATGGTGGTGGTGGATAAGTTGACTAAAGAAACACATTTTATACCAGTAAATACTACACACAAGGAAACAAATATTGCAAATATCTACATGAAAGAAGTTGCTAGGCTACATGGGGTACCTAAAGCAATAGTTTTAAACAGAGATCCAAAGTTTACTTCCAGTTTTTGGAAGGGTTTGTTCAAGGGCTTTGGGATAAATTTAAATCTTAGTACATCATATCATCCAGAGTCAGATGGACAAACATAAAGGACTAACATGATAATTGAGGACATGCTTAGAATGTATGTGATGGATCAAACATCAAATTGGGAATATTATATTCATTTAGTTCAATTTTCCTACAACAATGGGCATCAGGCCTCATTGAAAATGAGTCCGTTGGAAGCATTGTATGGCAGAAAAAGTAACACTCCAGTGACTTGGGATAATCCAAGAAATGGAAGATCAAATGGCAAAGATAAAATTGAATTTAAAAGTTGCTCATGATAGGTAGAAACATTATGAAAACAAGAACATAGTTTTAAGATATTTTAAAATGGGAGAACATGTGTTTTTGAAATTGAAGGAAAAGCGAAGTTCGATAAGATTAGGAAGTTGCCCGAAGTTGGCAAAAAGATATTGTGGGCCTTTTGAAATATTAGAAAAGATAGGGTCAGTTGCATACATGTTAGATTTTCCTTTATCCATGAGAGTGTGTAATGTATTTCATGTGTCATGGTTAAAGAAATATGTGCCTGATCCTAACCACATAATTGATTGGAATGTGATCCAGGTGGAGCACGAAAGGGATTTTCGGGTGGAACCAGTACGCATCATGGACCAAAAAATCAAAGTGCTCAAGAACAAATCCATAGGACTAGTAAAGGTTCAATGGACCTGCTTCGGTCCTAAAGATGCTACATGGGAGCATGAAGAAAACATGTGGGAAAAATACCTGCAATTTTTTGACAGTTTTGAAGAAGGCAGAATGTAAGACCCTGTTTTGAGCATCTAAAATTATGAAACCACATCTCAGAGTCCTATCCAACTGTGTTGGGGACCTTGATAAAAGAAAGGATCATTCCTTGGGTTAGCATTGATAAACAAATGGTACATTCCTTGGTTTATCCTTGATAAATGAATGATATATCCCTTGGGTTATCCCTGATAAACGAATGGTGCATTCCTTAGGTCGGTGTGAGAGGAACGTGAGATTTTGGATGGAGTTGTTGTTGGAGTTGTTAAATTGCATAATTTTATTTCTAATAATTGTGATGTAAATTTGCATATGTGTATATCGGAATAGAGTGCACCAAGGACGGTGAACAATTGTATGGGAGAGGGAATGTAACATCCCCACTATAATCCCCAGTTTAATTAATGCTTATGTAGGTATAATGTGAGGCTACTACGAAAGCGATGTAATATGCGAATTGTATTTCCTTGTTTTATTAATAAAAATGTGTGATGCCAATTGCTAAGGGGACATGGACAAGAGATGGGGGATGAATTAATCCACAAGAGGGGGGAGTGTCTAGGATAATGGCCAAGAGGGGTCCAAGGGGGAAATAACCATATATATTAATTAAACCCATTTTCCTAAATTTGTTATTTGTATATGAACCTTCCCATTTTTTATTGAGTGTTCCCAAAGCCAATCATTGAATACATGTAAGAGGGTGGGTGTGAGTAGTCACATCCCAAAGTTATCGGGCACATGGGGGTTGAGTGCAATCGTCTTAGAGAAGAGTGTGAGTCAAGAAAGGCAAGCCAAAGAGAGGAAATTCATATGGATTGGGACAACAATTTTACACATTGATTTTTTGTGCATGGGAAACAAGGAGAGAGAAATAAACAAAGCTTGAAGTTGATGCAGCCATGGAGGGAGAATTCTAGAGGATGATGGAGTGTAATTGGAGCGAATTGGAGCTAGAAAGTTGAAGAGCCATGTTGTCGGGCATGAAGAGTGAACTCTTGTGTGAGTCGCACTAAAACAACAAGTGTTTATAGTTGGTTTGTTGATAGTTTTCTTAGCAGCAGTTTCCCTTGATTTCTCAACTGAACGATTCCTAGCTACTTGTGCCAAAGAGACCATGATAAAATAATGGAACATTCCTTGGGTTAATCTTGATAAATGAATGGCACATCCCTTGGGTTATCCCTAATAAAAAAATTGTGCATTCCTTGGGTTGGACAGTTCAAGAGGAAGAGAGATGATGGAAAATCGAGATAGTTGTAGGAGAATATCAATTGGGTTGAGAGTTTTATGAGATGCGAGTGGATTGTGAGAGACCACCCTCTTTTGTGGATTTCTAGCCTTAGCTCGGAGGTGATTGGTTGTTGAGATTTGAAACAGTCATTCTATGGTTGGGTGGAATGTTTGTCCCAAGCAGATGGTTGCACAATTATTGTGAAAAGATATGTTCAGAACCAAATATCAAAATAACTTAAAAAAAAACCCTCAGAATAAGTACTCAACGCCTTGAAAAAGAGAGAATTTCAAATAATAAGTCTCTTTGATGGGGTAACCTCCTTGTACCCCACACAAATTTCCAAATACAAGATGATTCCAAATGAAAAGGTCTCCTTTGTATATATAAGAGACTAGGAGGTACAATTACAACTAATGGACCCCAGACGACATAAAGAAAATAACATTACTAATGTAATATGCCCCAATTAAGGGGTAATGTGCCACTATTTAGGGCTTAAGATGCCCCTTCCCTTCAGACAAGTGTTGTCCGCAAGACTTGAGTAATTCTGGATGCTTCTGTATAAAAGACTCATATTCCCAAGTGGAATCTTTAGCAGGTAGTTTCGTCCACTTAATGAGATACTCTGAATTGGATCTATTCCTCAACTGGCGAATTCTTATGTCAATGATAGCTTCAGGATCCAATATGATTTTTCCTTCCTCGTCAAGTTCTGGAAATATATTTTGAACTGAGATCTTGTCACCTATAATCTTCTTTAAGCATGAAACATGGAAAATTGGGTGTACTCGCGAAGATGCAGGCAACTCCAATTTGTATGCCATAGTACCAATATTTTGCAACATCTTATAAGGGCCATAGTACTTTGGTGATAATTTATTATCCTTCGCATCTTTCTTGAGGGAAATCTTTTTGTATGGTTGTAGTCTTAAAAATACCCAATCCCCTACTTCAAAACTTCTTTCACTACGATGTTGATCTGCTTGTTGTTTCATGTGATTCTATGCCATGGTTAGGTTGTCCTTTAAGAGTTGGAGAACTTGTTGTTGATGCTCGATGTGATCTTCCACTACTTGAATCTTATATTTTTCTTTTAGAGAAGAAGTGATARAAGGTGGGTGGTATTCATAGAGTGCCATAAATGGTGTCATTTCTGCTGCAGAATGAAAGGAAGTGTTATACCACCATTCTGCCAAGGGTAACAATTTGAACCATTGTGTTTGTTTATTAGAGACAAAGCAACGAAGGTATCCTTCCAGAAATTTGTTCAATATCTCAGTTTTTCCATCAGATTGAGGATGATAAGATGAACTATGAGCCAATTGAGTACCCAAACAAGAAAATAATTATGTCCAAAAATGTCCAGTGAAAATGGGATCTCTGTCACTTACAATAATCTTTGGGCTTCCATGTAGCTTTTGAACTATCTCCATGAATGCGGTGGCAACTGTATTGGATTTGAAAGGATGAGAGAGTGCACAAAAGTGTGTGTACTTGGTCAGTCTATCAACAATCACCATGATGACACTCTTTCCTTCATACTTCGGTAACCCTGTGATGAAATCCATGGAAACCTCCTCCCAACGTTGACTTGGGATGGCTAATGGTTGTAAAATACTCGAGATCTTAATTGTTTCCACCTTATTTTGTTGGAAAACCAAACATTCTGCCACAAAACTTTGAACATCATTTTTAAGGCTATCCCAAAAACAATCCTTCTTGACCCTATGGTAGGTTTTCAAAAATCTCAAGTGCCCTCCTACCAGAGAAGTGTGAAATTCCAAGAGTACCTTTTTTTTTATTTGGGAGTTCTTACATAAATATAAGCTATCTTTGTACCATAGTGAATCCTCTTTCCATGTAAATGTATCTGATGCACTGGAATCCTGTTGCAACCTTTGAATGAGATTCCACACATTTTTTTCATTCTTTTATTCATCCCTCTCTTCTATTATCCAATCGGGTTGGATGATTGAGATAGCACAGAGAAAGGCCTCAACATCTTCATCCTTTCTTAAGAGTGCATCTGCCACAACATTTTTCTTCCATTTTTTGTAAATGATTTCAAAATCATAACCCAACATCTTGGTCACCCATTTTTGTTGTTCTTCTGAAGATAGTCTTTGTTCCAAGAAGTATTTAAGACTATCATAATCTATTTTGACCTTGAAGTTCCTACCTATTAGGTAAGGGCTCCATTTATTCAATGCATGTAGTACTTCCATCATTTCCTTCTCATAAATGGTTTTGTGTAAGTCCTTTCCCTTGAGTGGATAGATTTCAAAAGCAAGGGGCCTTCCTTCTTGCATTACAATAGCACCAATGCCATTTCCCGAGGCATCACATTCCACAATAAAGGTTTTTGTGAAGTCTGGTGTGGTCAAGACAGGAGCTTTGCACATCACCTCTTTAAGTTGTTCAAAAGCTTGAGTAGCCTTTGGAGTCCATGAAAATGCATCCTTTTTAGTTAATGTCATTAAATGTTTTTCTATTATTCCATTGTTCCGAACAATCTTGCGGTAGTAACCTGTCAAACCCAAAAATCCTCTAAGATTCTTCAATGTTTTGGGAATTGGCCAGTCCATCATGGCCTTAATATTGTTAGGGTATACCTTGACACCTTCATGAGATACAATATGACCCAAATACTCTACCTCCTTCACCTCAAAGAAACATTTGGATGGTTTGGCATATAGTTGTTGCTCCGTTAGTAGTTGTAGCACCTTGTAAACATGTCGCACATGATCCTCCCAAGTCTTGCTATAGATTAGTATATCATCAAAAAATACTAACACAAATTTTTTAAGGAAGGGCTTGAAAATGGAATTCATCAACCCTTGGAATGTGGAAGGTGCATTCGTAAGGCCAAAAGGCATGACCAAAAATTCATAATGACCTTCATGAGTTCGGAATGTTGTTTTTGGGATATCTGCTTCCTTCATTCTAATATGATGATGCCCTGAACAAAGATCCAACTTTGTGAAATATATTGCTCCATGTAGTTCATCAATGACGATAATGGGAAACTTATATTTAATAGTGATCTTGTTGATATCTCTATAATCTGGACACATACGCCATGATCCCTCTTTCTTGAGTACCATTACCACTGGTGCAGAGTAAGAACTTTGGCTAGGTATAATAATGCCAACCTCTAACATTTCTTCAACCATATTCTCAATTTCACTCTTCTGGGCATAAGGGTGTTTATAAGGCCTGATGTTAGGAGGAACACTCCTAGGAATTAAGTGAATAACATGATCACGATTTCGAGTGGGTGTAAGACCTTTGGGAATATCTTCAAATACTTTGGAATGCTTATCAATGATCCCTTGGAGATCTAGGGGAAAAGATGGCTTAGATGTTTGAACATCTAGTGAACATAGTTGTACCATTACACCATGATGCCCCTTTTTCAATAATTTTGTCATTCCATTAGAGCTTATCACCTTATTGGGTTTCCCTGTGATACCCCTTAACTCAATTTCTTTTCCTTCCAATAAAAATTTCATGAAAAGTTCTTGAAAATTAAAACCATTGTTCCCAATTATTGTAACCATAGGACTCCTAGTATGACATTAGCACCACCCATGGGTATATAAAGAATTGGACTATTCATTACATATTCCCCCATAGTAAGATTGATCTTATGGCATTTTCCTGAGCAATTGATATTTCCTCCATCTTTAATCATTACTTGAAACTTTGGCACTGGATATATAAAACTATTGAGAGCTTTGGATAATTTATAGTGAATGAAATTATGAGTAATACTAGAATCAATTAGGACTATTACCTTTTTATTTTTTATATATCCTTCGATATTGAGGGTTTGAGGAGTTCTAATTCCAACCAATGCATTACACGATATCGTTGGAGTCAACTCTTCAGAAGAAATATCTTCTACGTTTTCATCTTGAGATGGTTCTTGCTCTTGCTCTTGCTCTTCTTCCTCTTCACAATCTTTGTAGAATAATTTCTTCTCACCACACTTATGTCCCTTACTGTACTTGTTGTCACAATTAAAGCATAAACATTTTTCTTTTCTTTCCTCCAATTGTTGATATGTCAACCTTGTAGGTTGAGGTGTTTTAGAAGAATGAACATTATTCTCTCGATAGACGTTAGGAGTGGTCCTTCTAGTAGCCATAGCCATATTTTTACTTTCAACATTTCTCGCCACCCTGAATGCATTCTCCAATTATTTGGGTTCCCAAAGGAGAACCTCATGTTGAATGTTATGCTTTAAAGTTCCTATGAATACATCAATTAGGTGCTCATCTGGAATATATTTTACCTTAATATTCAATCTTTGGAAGTTCTCAATGTTCTCCGCAACTAAACCCTTTTGCTTGAGGTTTATCAATTGTCTAAAGAAGGTATTGATCCTTGTATCCTCATAGTGTGCTATCATTTCTTCCGTGAAAATTGTTCAAGTGACAAGTGATTTGTGAGAACAAAGCCATCGATACCACATAAATTGATTGGGTTCTAAATTTAAAGAAGCAATTCGTACCTTTTGTGTATGTGGCACATCATGTAGATCAAAGAAATGCTCCATCAGAAGTATCCATGTGATTGGATCCTTGCCATCAAACTTCCTCATATCAATCTTAGGAAAGTGGTTGGTCTTCAACCCAAAGTTGGAGTTTCTCCAGACTTGATTCATCTTCTTTGTGTCCTCATTATGAATTTCATGGGACACATTTTCACTTTCAAATGGCCTCTCTATTAGGAAATTTTTCAATCCTTCCATGATCTCCCTTTTTAAACCATCCATCTTAGTATCCATTAGTGCCTCCAACTTAGCTTCAGTTGAATCCATCATCCCTTGTAGTTCATATTTTGTTATTGTATTCTTTTGTAAATCATTTATGTCCATACACATTTCTTCACCTTCATCAAGAATCCAAGTAGGATTGTCTGGAGACTTATTTGGTGTAGAAGATCCCTTTTTTGGTGGCATGTTGGCCAAGTATCACTTTTAAACCTTCATTTCAAGGTGGTTCTGCTAGACGTTCTTTCTTCTGCTGTATCTCCAAAATTTTGGCCCTTCTGGGTCTGAAAATTTATTTTTGTAGTTCTTTGATACATCTTCTCTACAATGCCACTGGTCTAATCAAAATTGGATGTGCCAAGTGGAAGTTATGGTAACTTCCCCACACCTTTCTGATTTTTGTCCCTTTGAGGAGAACGTACTTGAAAAGCATGCCAAGAACTCAATATATGATATTTGATTCTAAAAATTGTACCAAAAATACTACAAACTATCCACTATCCAATGCAATGTGTCTCACTTAATTTGTATACTCACTGAAGAATATATCACTTTTTTACCCGGAACACCTATTTGAGACTAGTTAATATGACTAGTTAGATACCCTATCTTACACATGGTGTATATACAAAAGTAGGATGACCCAGAAGCTGAGATTTTTATCACAACTACCTTGAAACTTTTTGTGAATATCCTCTTGGTTACAGGGTCTGAAAAATTACAAAAAAAAAAAATTATATCTAAAATTTTGTGATGACTAAATTCAGGATGATTCCCAAACCCTATCTTACACAAGATATATCTCTGAAAGTATAAGGCCTCAGGAGTTGACATTTGAAACCCATGTAACTTAATTTGTCTACTAAATATTCTCTGAGGGGTTCCTTCTTAAACATCACAAAAAAAAAAGTTATAGCGAAAATTCCAAGGTGTCTTAGATGAAGTAGTGAAACCCCAAGACCTTAAGCTCTGATACCAAATGTTAAGAACCAAATATCAAAATAGCATAAACAAACCTCAGAATAAGCATTCAACGCCTTGAAAAAGAGATGATTTTAGATAATAAGCCTCTTCAAGGGGGAAACCTCCTTATACCCCACATAAACTTCCAAATAAAAGATAATTCCAAATGAAAAAGGTCTCCTTGGTATATATAGGAGACTAGGAGGTACAATTACAACTAATGGACCCAATCCGACATAAATAAAATAACATTAATAATGTAATATGCCCCAATTAATGGTTAATGTGCCACTATTTAGGGCTTAACAAGATAAATTTTTTATTTTATTGTTGTGTTAAATTATATGTTTAATTGTTGTGCATGAATTCTGTGTATTTGGAAGTGATTTATATGTTGTTGTAATGAGTTGTTTAGATACATTTCATGTTGATTATTAGAAGGCTATATATGCTTCTATGTTTTGGTTATAGACAGTAGCTAAATTTGTTTTAATTTGTAGTTGAAATCTAGAGGAAATTATTTAACCGTAAATGACTTAAATTAGTTAGAAATTTCATTTTTATGTATATTCTGCACCGTAATGTCCAAAGGTTGGGTTGGGGGACGTTACACATATAAAAAATCTTTATACAATTTGTATAACCAATTAAATGTTTCAATATGAAACTTTCAAGTATTCACGCAAATGCTACCATGAAAAATCATTAACCAAACCATTTTGTTTTAATAAATTATAAAGAAGAACAACAACAATTGATAAATCATAAACAAGAACAACAACATGGCAGAAAAGGCATAATAGCCAACACTTCAATTATTCACTGCAATGTTACATATTTATAGTACAATGGGTGATGCCACCTCATAGAGAGATTTGCTCTAGATCCTAAAATCATGCATGATGACTAGGCTAGGCAATCTTAACTAACTCATTAGTCATCACTTGAGGATATATTAC
>SNQJ01S0014484.1:58945-96455 GCA_010110895.2 Picea sitchensis | reverse complement strand
TGCATGATGACTAGGCTAGGCAATCTTAACTAACTCATTAGTCATCACTTGAGGATATATTACTAATATCCTAAATGAATAATACAAATATAGGTGACAATTTAGACTTAGTGATTGGTAAAGGTAAGCCATAGGCTAACATGTTTGATATAAACACTTCTAACCTTAAACGGTTTAACCTTATTGACCAACTAGTTTATGACATAAATCCTCAATCAGAAAACTGCTTAATGATGTGCTTATAGGTATCATGTAAAATTTGGCTGTAATGAGTGTAATCAAATTTGTCTATAAGAAAAACAATGCAAAATAAATTCATCAATCTTTGAGAAACAAAGCAAAAGCATTGAACATAAAAGTCTTTCAAAGAAAAAATCATACAATCAAATCAAGGAAGACAAGACAAAATCAAAATCAAATGAATGTAGTATTTTCAAAATTTAATGGGTTCCCCTTTATATTTTTACAAAAATTAAGGAGCGTTGTTGAGGCCTCAACAAGGCCTTACGAGGATCACCTTCAATTGGATTTGATTGAAGTTCAATTTCCCTCTCTTGCTACACACCATTCCATATTTTAGATGTTTATGAGAACTTGATATTGAGGTTCAAAAGGTAAGATGAAAGGGAATTGTTGAGTTTTTAGGTTACTATCCAAAGAAATCTAAAACTTATTCCATGGTTTGTGATCTTAGAGATGAATGCTTTGCAACATAGAAGGTTGCATAAGCAGATATGGCTCAATAGGGACAAATAGTACTTTTTCGGCTAAGATGAGTAGCACTCCATGATTCTTCTCGAACTCAACCACAATAATAGAATGGGAATCATCAGTAGCAACAATAGAAAAGGAAGAAACATAACAAATGCTAGAAGGAGGAAAAGAATCTAGCGGAAGAAATAGTGAATAGTAGGAGAGACATACATGACTTATTTCTTACCAATCTTGCCTTCCTTTTTCCATTCTTTTACATGAGGATGTGCAAATCTCTAAGTTGTGGGGTATGATGAGCTCTTGAATTGTCCCATCTTGTTCATAATGTATATCCATTTACCTCTCCAGAATATTGATTTTTGCCAAATATTGAGCTTGATACTTACTAAACTAACCAATTTTGTAGTTGTTGATTAATTGCTTAAAATGGTTAATTTTGGTGGTATTTTATGAGTTGTTATATGAATATGCTTGAGTTTTCCTTCGTGTCAATGAGTAGGGGATAATGATGTGTTTGACTGATTGGTTTTTGATTTCCATAACTTTGATCAATACCACTACAAAAAGATTGTTTTTTTTTTGTTTTTTTTCATCAGCCTTTGGTGTCCGCTAGTAACACTTGCATCAAGGAGAAAGGTTAGTGGGAGACAAAATCCCTTTTATTCTGTAGGTCATGAATGTTCATCAACTTAAAAAAAAAGGAAGACACCACTACAACTATAAGAAGATTAAGGTACATGGGATTGACTTGCCCCCGTGGCCCAAATAGGAAGACAAGAGGGACTATAAAAGCACACATTCCATAGCTCTCTAGAACAAGAAGATGGGGAATGGATGCACACTCCATGATAACCGATCAAGGAAATCAACCAAGAGGAAGAGTGTCCTTGCAAACTCTTCAATATTCCATCTATTCTAATGTTGAAGGGGGATCATGTACTTTATAATTCTATTCCTCAACAAGCCACCATAACTAGCAAAGAGGAAGTTACTGATACAAGGGGTAAGATTGTTAGTACAGAGCTTTGGAGTTTCGTGACAGTTATAAGGAATCCATGGCTTCTTTAAGATAAATATGTTCATCTGCAGCTAAGGTTAGACTTTCAAGGAATCCATGGCTTCTTTAAGATAAAGTGGTTGACTTTCAAGTTGCATATAGCTAAGGTTAGAGAGTTGTAGAGTTGAGTTTACAATTCTAAAGTTTGTCGATGAAACAACAATTGTTATTCTTTTGAGATAATCTAAGTTCTTTAAGAAGGAATTTACATGTCCTCCTTGTTACCCCCAATTCCTAGGGGTAACTAAGGAGTTGATGTCTTGAGGACCTCATGTTGTAGACATGGAGTACTGAGAGGTAGATGAGTAGGCAGAGGCCCCTATATTACCACACATCACCATTTGATCGATGGCAACAACGTCCACCGCACCAACTTGGCTCATAGAGGACAACATGTCTTGCTCCATGAGGTAACAAGTCTGGTGTTGTGGTAAGTGTCATTCTAATAAAGGAAGCATTTGAACATGTTGCAAAGGGTCCTTTCTTGATTTTGAAAACATTTCTTCAGAAATTATGCCTTTTGCCTCATTTCACCTTGGTGGTTGACATGTTGTCCTAGTAAATGGTCACCCTCGGGAAAATGGTTTCTACTAGGTGGTCTCCTTTAAAGGTCATCATACCACTCCTGCACATACTTGTCACTTTCCATACTTCTTCACTTTCGTTTCCTCATCTTTTGGGTTTTCAGGCATATTGACCCAAGAAGGGCTTGTACCTCATTTCATGGGAAGAAGAGGCTAAAGGACTAGATTTAGATTGCAGCTACTATAAAATAATAAGAAACTATTTCTAAAAAGAAAGTGAACACAACAAATGAGGACCATAAAAAACCGGTCCAACTTGAGCTCTACTTACTCAGTGCCTGCCCCGGTCCCAAATTGAAAATGTTAAGGATTGAAGCATTATAAAGGGGACTAGAAAATTACAAATAAATGAAAGTAGGGATTGGAAAGATGGCTAAAAAGGGGTCTAGGAAAAATAGCACCTAAATAGTTGGTAACTCAAGAGAAAGCGCACCCTCTACAGAGGCACCCATAAATGATATAATATGAGCCCTTGTATGTCAAGAAACCCCATGCCCATAAGTCACACCCCCATACACTTAATACTCTTTACATGAATTAGATAGGGTCCTCTTGGGAACAAATCCTTGACTTGGGGAATGATCTACCCAATAGGTCGCCATGACAACCCTCCCATACTTAAATTTGGCAAGTTATATAAGGTCTTTGATTGTTTGTTTTTTTTATAAAGGGGGGATTGTATGCACATGTTTTGGTGGTTCTTTTATTAGATATGGCTTACTTGGCATGATACTTGTGACTTGTGGACCATTGGAGGGAGAATTTATTCTCCTTTGTAGGGCCCTACCAGGTGAAATATTTATCCTGGAGGCACAAGGTTACTTGGGCCTTAATAGGGGCATGAATCCCACAAGTTGGATGATGCACCCCCTCTCATTGGACCCATGGGAGGATGAACATTTACTTTGGAGGCACTTGGAGACCATGAGATGGTCATATTCCATCTCCTTGCACCCCAACGTTGTCCTTTGGAGTCTTAAGGAATCATCTTCTAGTCCCTGGATGTCACATGGGCTTAGGGTTTTGTTGGGGTTCTCATGGTTGATGGTGATATGACATGGTTTGATGGAAAGACACTTGGCATGCACTAGAGCACTTGGTGGCAAGGCACATAGCCTTTGGAGGCCCAACAATATTCACCAAAGGGATTAACATCTCTCTTGTAGGCCTAATGTCACCCTTTAGGGCATGACGTCACCCCTAAAAAGGGAAAGTACTTTATGTATTTGTAATTTTAATTTGTAAAGGACAAGTGGGGAGGGTCAACCTCTCTAATTTGATGTTGAATTTTGGAAAAGTGGACAAATTGGTTTTTAGTTATTTTTTATAAATAAAGGTCACTTTCATTTCATTTAGACATAACTCTCACTTGAGAATTACACAACATTGGCTCAAATTTTCACCCTATTTGGGCATTTTTCTCTATCTCTCTCTTGGTGCATTATGGATGATATTTCTTGTCTATTGGAGGAACAATCTAGGCACTATCTCTTAGTGCTTGTCTCTTTGCAAATGTGATGCAATATTCTTGGTAAAGAAAGGTTTTTTCATGTTATCTCTTGAAATTGGTAAGGCATTTTCTGCATATCGTGTTGTTTCTTCTTGTTTCAAGGTTAATTGTCTAGATCTTTGGAGGAGTATAAGGTCATACACCCTCCACCAAGATCTATATTTATTTTTCATTTAAAGAGTTGTTTTGCAAAAGTTGCTACAAGGAGTAAAAGGGCTTACACCCTTGTAGATTTACCTTGCTAAGGTTAGTTTGCTCTAGGGAGTAAAAGGGATTACACCCCTAGAGAAGTAACAAACCCTAGCTTATACACAAGAGACTCCATTAACCCAATTCATAAGGCACTAATGTACTTGCATTGGAGATATAATAATCTTGCATTTCCATACATGAAATATTGAGATATTGCAATTGTCTAAGTTGGATTTGATTCTACATGTTATAAGCCTTCTTGTGCCCTAGGGGCATCTTGATTGGCCTAGTAATTCTCTTTTTCGTTACAAATTAATGCTACATCCATTAGGGCTTCTAAAAAATTATCTTTTCTTCATCTATTGCTCATTATTCTACCACTAAAACTCACTTGCAAGTTGTCATCATTAAACTACTTGTTATTGGCTATCCTTTGGGTGGATTGTTTGTTGATTTTAGTGCATAGAATATGTTGTTATAGAAATTATTTGCTACAACCATTAGGATGTTATAAAAACTTGTTGATAACATCACATAACATCCCCCTAATCACCACCAAAGTCTTGCTTTAATTATTGAAAGTTTGACTAGTCAATGCTAGCTTTATTTATGATATCTTGTATTAGATTTTGAATGGTTAAATTTGCAGCTATTAAAATCATTCATTTATTATCTATATATTTCTATATTGATGCAATTTGGGACAAACAGGATTCTTGCTTTATTCCCATTGATTAAATACTTGTTTTATCATCTTTCGTCTTGTTCTAGGCACAACTAACATTGTTTTGCAGGTATCTAACACTTGGAAACCATTCACCTTCTTATAAGACTCATTATCAAGCCTCTTATTCATCTCCAAACTTGACCTATAGGGGTTCTCATTCATCATCATCTCACTTTCCATCTCAATCCCCCTAAATCATTCATTTATTATCTATATATTTCTATATTGATGCAATTTGGGACAGACATGATTCTTGCTTTATTCCCATTGATTAAAGACTTGTTTTATCATCTTTCGTCTTGTTCTAGGCACAACTAACATTGTTTTGCAGGTATCTAACACTTGGAAACCATTCACCTTCTTATAAGACTCATTATCAAGCCTCTTATTCATCTCCAAACTTGACCTATAGGGGTTCTCATTCATCATCATCTCACTTTCCATCTCAATCCCCCTAGGGTCACCAGAATTCCCCCCTTGTGGTGATTGCATCATCACTAAAGCAAGGGGAGTGTCTATCTAAGGTGACAGTGGGTAGGTACTCCCGTAGTTGTCTCAACTTTGTAGCTTGGGTTGGGATTTTCCCAAGCTACAATATGTGCGATAACACTCCTCAAGCAAGGTCCACTTGAAGAGGTTGTTGGTGAATGAACCTTTGTATGTGTCCTTGCATCTACATGTGTATGCCATTGTGTTGTTGTTTTTAGTTCTGTGGTTAAAATATTTATGTTGTTGTGATTATCCTTTTCTTAGCATGCCATGAACTTGTGGTTGGAAAAAATGAACTATGGTTTTTTTCAACGTGTTATAGATTAGGTTTATTTCCAAAGCATTGAATTTTCTTTTCCATAATTAGTTTCTTTTCCATAACATTGAGTTCCGAGCAAGTTATTATCTACAACATAGTTTCAGTTGAAGGAGTTATAGGGTTTTGTAGCACCAACCAATGAGCCAAAGAAATATTATGCTTAGATGACTTCTACTGCAAAACATTATAACTCTTATCGTAGGAAATATGCATCTAGAACACATGTAGTTTCCAATCCTTAAAATAAAGTAATATATAACCAAATTTGTAGCCTTGTACCTTCAAAATTTGCATAAATTTTGCACAATACTTCATAAGTCTACGATGATTTGTAAACAAGGGAGTTATATCCCACTCGCTTCACCAACACATATCCTTTGTGGAAATGTATTTGTTCACACAATCTTTGCTCAAAATTGGTTATATGGCCTCTGTTCTCATCGCAATGCCAAGTGAAAAATTCTCTACTCATTGTTCTCTAGAAGGAATGTAAGGATGGGTTTGCTTGTTGTCTTTGTAAGGCCAAGAAATTACCCTTGGTGGGAAAATAAATACACCTTGCCAATGTAAGAAAAAACAACCTTTGTGTTGTAATATGCTAACCAATAAACCCATTGTTGCTTAGTTAAAATGAAATTGATTGAAACCATCAAAAGATTATTTCAAATGGATGACTATTCAAATCCACTGCACTCTATCTTATGCATACGCTACCCAATACTCAAAATCCTCACTAATCAAATAGAGGAATAGCTATGTCAATTGTTCAATTAGATGACAAGGTCACAATTAGTACTCTCATTCACTGAAATCCTTATCTCAAGTGTTTCTTGGTTGAATGCAAGGCAATAGGAAGATGGGATGTGTGCTTGGTTCTGAATTGTAGTATTAGACATTGAGAATCATTCTTCAGTTCCCAAGGCATATTAAGATTATGGTACCATTTTGAAGAACTTAAACTTCTAGGGGTGTAGGGGTGTGAAGACATCAAACTATTATGAGTTATGAAGAAGAGAGTTGTCTTCTCCAATGTCAATCCTTGTTTATACATACACCATTATCCAACAAAGAATAAGAATAGGAATGCTTAAATATTCCAATGTGCAAACACTTTCACTTGGTTTTTCTTTTGTACCATCAAATATATAATGTTTTAGGAGAAATATATTCCACTTCGGAGATAATGAAGAATAGAGATGTGTCCCCATTTCTATCACACGTAGGGTTGATATATTGACATTAAATGTCCACCCAACACTTTACTATCCTTATTTCCTTTATGTGGTTGAAGGAAATTCCTGAGGTTTTGGTTGACCAAATGACCTTCTAAGGGAAAAAATGTGAATTTCAAGCCATTGGGCTCTGTACCCAATTTGATTTGCCACCGGATGAAAATAAAACCAAGATGCATTGAGAGGGTGACTTGTATATTATGGGCATCGAAATGGCCCAAGAGAGTAAGGAACAAACTCAATCACTTAATTGAACTAAATAAGCCAATGGGCATGCAATAAAAAAAACTCAAGCGAGAGTGCATATGACTTCTCTCACTCATTCAATAGCTAGAGAAGGAGGGGAGAGGTAAATGACAACAATACAAATTTAAGAACTCATGTACAAAAACATAAACATTTTCCAACAACCATCAAATTCTCACCATCAATTTTTGTTGGTTCTTAGATGAGCAGCTTGAGATAATTGTCAGTTGTAGCATTCACAACACTTTGAGGAAAAGGACATGGGAAACATTTGTTTGGTCACCATCAATTTTTTTTGGCTCTTAGATGAACGGATTGAGATAGATGTCAGTTGTGGAATTCACAACACTTTGGGGGAAAGGACATGGGCAACATTTGGTTGGTTAATGAATATAAAAATGAAATGCATTAAGGGAAGTTGTAGCTTGTTGTTTGCACCTCAAAACTCACACCATTTCAATTGCCAATTTGTATCATCGTCGTATAATAATCATTTGGTGGTGTAATAAAGCTACGGGAAAACGTTGGTAGGGATAGAGTTTATTGCTTATTGATTTAATGTATAGTGGAGACCCATTCAATAGTGGTTGTGGGCTTGTTATGAACAACATTCAACCCCAATAATGGAAACCAATTGTTCAATTCAACAAATAAAAGAATTACTTGAGTATTAATTTAATGAGAATCCCCATATCATCTCATAACTCAACCAAGAAACATAAGTAGAGCACACAATAGTGAATTCACACAACAATTAATCACAATGAACACATATATTTTACATTGGAAATCCAAACGGGAAAACTAACTTCAAATGGTTACTCAATCTTCATTTTGACAATCTCTAGTTACAATACAGCTCATGGCCCTATGGCCATCCAACAATTTACATAGTTGGGCTATTGTGCATCCTCACCTCTTGGCCAACGAAAGGCCCTTTGGGAGTCTAATTTCAATGAGATATATGCAGAGATGGGGGTGATGGGCATTGGAGATATCACACACTCACCTATTATTTCTTTTCCTAGGTTGACTAGTCTATGTTTAGGGTACCCTTGGTTAGAAATATTCACCTCTAGATGAGAATATTCTCCTCTAGATGAGGGTGCCACATCCTCTTCAGTGTTGAGTCAGTTACACCTCAGTAAGACTAGTGGAGTGGAGTCTTGCATGGCAACCTCATTATTATCACCAAGTGTTGCATGCATACCTTTATATCATCACCATGAGGGTGCACTTACCTTGGGATCATCACCAGGAAGGTGCCACACACATGCATGTTATATTCTCGCCTCACTCTGCTTGTGATTAACTAGTTAAATGGTGACCGCATGGCCAGTTAACTAGGGCTAGGTGGCAGTTCACTCCAGAGTCTATCGATGAGTGCTCACATCTCTAGAGATCACTACTATGGTGCATTAGTTTTCTCATGTAGAGTATATCATGTGTATTTTTACTCTTCTCTCATTAGTGAATACAATTCTTTTCATTCTTTATCTTAAGCTTGTCTCTCTTTCTCTTTTCTCTCTCACAAGCTTTATGTAATTTATCTACTAGATAGATTCTCTGTGACAAGTTTCTACGAAATTTCACATGGTATCAGAGTATTGTTTCTAGGAGAAAGTGCATAAGTATTTTATTTGTTGGTTCATGAGGAAGATGCAGTCAGAAAGAATGGAGTACTTTTCGACAATTCTTCTCATGCCGCATAACTATTTCAAATGGAAGCTAAAAAAATGCACCAACTCAAATGCAAAGACTTGTACCATATTACAATGGCTACAGAGGTGGAACAAATATCAACTATCAAGAAGAACATGTAACTCAACCACATGGATGAGGCCTACGACCTTATCTGCAGGTCTATGTCCCCCAAGATTCTATTTCACATTGAAGCTTCTACCACACCAGATTATATTTGGACAAAATTGGAGGATCTCTTTGACAAACATGATGAAATGAGAGGCCATATGCTCGAGGTAGAGATGAATTCTTTAGATCTGAGGAATTTTGATAACATCAAGAACTTCTTTACGAAGTTCAAGTCCCTTATTTTTCATCTAAAGGGATGTGGTATTGAAAAATCAAATCAACACAATCAATTGATCCTTTCTATTTTGTCAAAAATTGGTCCGGAGTATGTTGTGTTTGTCTCAACGTTCCATACAATGAGATTCACTTCAAGGGAAACCTGGAAAATTCTGACATTGGATCAATTTATTGAGTCCCTAATGCATGATCAAGATAAGCTCATCAAAATGGGGATAATCAAGGGACACAATGCACATGCACTTGTTTTGCATGAGATCGACACGCAATCCAAATACCAAGAAAAAAGGAAAGGGAAAGGTGCATTATGAACACAAGAAGGAAGGAAATCCTAAACCCTTCGATGATTCCTCTGGCTGCAAAGGTGGAAAGGGAAAGAAAGGGAAGTCTAAATGTGGTTACTGCAACCACAACTATCATCCCGAATTAGCAAGCATGAAGAAATAAATTGATCTAATGGTAGAGATACTTTAGAAGAACAACCCCAGGGAACTCATTCTTGAGGTTTCCAAGAAGAAATCGGAAGATAAATTTTGCAAAATGAGGTATCTCTCATGACTTAATTGCTATTCAATCCTCTCCTGAT
Source organism: Picea sitchensis (assembly GCA_010110895.2). NCBI lineage: Eukaryota > Viridiplantae > Streptophyta > Pinopsida > Pinales > Pinaceae > Picea > Picea sitchensis. Next base: position 86,750 of record SNQJ01S0014484.1, on the reverse strand, counting down.
GCATGGATCCTGGATTCAGGTGCATCCCATCATATGGAAACCTCATAAAAAGTTTTATATTATATTACTGTATGCATCGGTCCTCCCATTCTCATGGGAGATGATACCCCAATTGAGGTCACTGGACAAGGGAGGGTTGAATTCCAACATGAAAATTTTGAGAATGTCTTGCATATTCCAAAATTTTGCGTGAATCTTCTTTTTTGTTTATTAGATAGCGCATTCTAGCACAAGAAATATGGTGGATTTCACACCTAATTCCGTCACCATATATGACATGCATGATATCTCAAAGATTTTTGTTGTTGAGGTAAATGGATCCGGATTTAGGAGCGGAACGAACTGATTAACAGACTGAATACAATAAACACAGAGATATGAAGAATAACACAAATATCCAGTGAACAATATCTTCTATTGGATAATGAAATAGGCTGAAACTGTAAAATTGCATAACTGAAACACTTGCTCGAATGGTGGTATCTATCTCTGAGAAGAGATGTGGCTGCTACGCAAATCCGTCTGAGCAGAATCGATTAAAATGAGGCTCCAAAGACCTTTTCGATATTACTCATGAATGCCAAAACCATAGACATCCAAAAACCTAACCATAGAAGGTGAAACGCCAAAAGTCATGTGGGCCCCTATGGGTAAGTTGGTGTAAGTTGGTATCTCAACTTCCCAATGTCGTAAATTTTGCATACGACCTTTGTTTTAGGCGCGTGATAGCCCGTTGGAAAGGTCTTTAAGAGAACTACACATTTTTCCATCAAACTCCAACTCCATCTGCAGTTTGACTATGGAGAGCCAAAAAAAACAATGTTTAGGGCCTCAAAACGGCCCTGGAAGTACAACAAGATGTGATGACATGAAAACATACCAAATAAGCCAGTTGGATTCRGCGAGAGGCCACCAGTATCCACCTGGAGGATGTGTGGGGCTTCATACAACCCCAAAAGTGTAGAACCCACAATTACAAAGAAGTACAGAAGAACGTACTGAACAAAAACGGACAAGAGGAGCTAGTTGGAATAGGTGGGTGGCCACCAATATCCACCTAGATCAATCCTCCCCCCTTAGGAAGCAATGGTCTCCATTGCGTTGAGTTCCCCCATCAGGTGAGGAAACTTTTTTTGGATTTGGCCCTGGGTGAACCACTTTCCTTGGTGTAGGAGTTTCCCTGCCTTGACAACCCGATAAAGATGGATCCTCTGTTGGCGAGTGCCCTTGACCTATGTGTCCACTATCTAATTAGTGGATGCTTGTTCCATGCATTCAAGGTTGAGATATGTTGGTGTCAGTTGTTCTGCGATCTCTGAGGTGTCCAATAATGGTAGAAAATATGGTCGAAGGATGTCCACATTGAACACCGGATGCAGGCCAAGGAAGGGTGGAGTGTTGAGCTCAAAATCATTGCTACCCACAACCTTGGTGATAGTGTAAGGTCTGTAACAAAGTGGTAGAAGCTTCCGATGGGGCCCCGTGAGACACTCCTTATGAAAATGTAACCAAACTTTGTTGCCAACCTGAAACTAGTGTGGTACCCTGTGTTGATCGTGGCATTGCTTGCACTTAGCATTGGATTTCTGCAAAATCTCTTGGACCCGTTGGCAGATGTGTTGAATCCGCTCAATGAATCTGGTGGCTTTGTCAATCGTAGAATGATCATGGGAAGAGTTTGTCTGTGCGGTGGCAAGAGGAAGTGCAACATCGATGGGTCCCAATGGTTGGAATCTCAAACCCACCTGAAATGGGCTATGGTCGGTGGAGCTATGGAGAGCCATGTTGTAACTGTGTTGAACATAGGGGAGACTCTTGTCCCATGTATGTGGATGCTTAGAATTGTACATGCACAGGATCTGCACAATCATCTGATTGACGACCTTTGTTTGGTTGTCGATTTGGGGGTGGAAAGGAGTGGATTTTGTGAGCTTGGTGTCCAACAGAGACCAGAGACTCGACCAAAATGTGTTGAGGAATCTGTTGTCTCGGTCAGAGGTGATGGTTTGTGGTATCCCAAAATGGACCCACACTAGTTCGAAGAAGAGCTTGGCAGTATCTGTCGCTGTGATATTCTTCTTACAGGCTGTGAGGATGGCCATCTTCGAAAACTGATCAACGACCACAAACACATAGTCATTTCCTTTCTTGGTGGACGGTAAGTCAGGCATGTAATCCATTGAGATGGATTCCCAAGGCTTTTCGAGAATAGGAAGAGGGGTGTATAAGCCTTGCTTCTTGATGGTTGGCTTGGAAATGGCACATGCAGTGCAAGATCTGATATACTTGTTAACGTCTTGTCGAATTTTTGGCCAACGCCAAAATTCCCTACCACCCGACTGTAGTGGGCTTCCCAAATCAGCTTTGCATGCTCGCTTGTAGGAACAGAGAGATGGCCCAAGTGGCATAATATCCTTCTCTGCATGTGAAAATCGGTGATAGTTGCGCCTGTACCCAAGAGTTGATAGATGGTGGCAAAGTCCAGATCTTGCTGATAAAGTTGGGGCCACTCAGATGCTTCATGTCCACAGGAATGGAGCACAGTGGTGAGTGCAACCACAGAAGGCGTACTGAGGCATTCATCGACACGATTGGAGATACATGTCTTATACTTGATGTTGATATGGAACTGTTGCAGGTAGGTGGACCACTTCGTTCTGCAATTTCCCATGTCTGTATGAACTGCAGAGGCTTGTGATCAGTGTGTATGATCGTCTCTTTCCCCAGAATGTATTGTTTCCATTGACAACAGGCTTGTACAATGGAATACATTTCCTTGTCATAGGTGGGGTATTTTCAGACAATATCGGAGAGTGTCTCACTATGGTATGCCATCGGATGCTCGTGCTGAGTGAGAATTGTGCCCACAACATAGTCAGATGCATCAGTCTCAATCTCGCATGGTTGTTGCAGATCGGGAAAGGAGAGTACTGGAGATGAGCACAAGTGATTCTTCATATCATCGAATGCTCGTTGTTTCTCCTTCCCCAACACAAACATGGCCCTACCACCGCCCTTGGTCACATGGCTGAGGGCCCATGCAATATGGGAGAATCCCAACACGAACCGTCAGTAGAAGTTGGCTAATCCCAAGAAGCTTTGAAGCTCCGTCAATGTGGTTGGGGCTGGCCAGTAACAGATGACTTGGATCTTAGTTGGATAAACATGTACCCCATGCTCATCAACAATGTAGCCCAAGTATTGGACCGTGTTCATGCCAAAAGAGAATTTTTCCAAGTTGGCATATAGCTTGTGCTGCCATAGAGTGCTCAAAACCTGTTGAATATGCCGCATGTTCTCCTCCCATGTTATGTTGAAGATGAGGATGTCATCCAAATATACCATCACAAAGGAGTTGGTGAAGGGTCTCAATACATCATCCATCAACCTCATGAAAGTGTATGGTGCATTTGTTAAGCCAAAGGGCATGACTAGCCATTCGTAGAAACCTTCTTTAGACTTGAAGGTTGTCTTCCATACATCAGTTGGTTCGATGGGAACCTAGTGGTAGCCATATTTTATGTCAATCTTGTTGAAGAACTTTTCCCCCTTGAGTTGGTCAAGAAGGTCATCAATCCTGGGAATGGGGTAGCGATTCCTGACTGTGATATTGTTTAAGGCTCTGTAATAAATGCAGTCGCCAAGTCCCGTCCCTCTTCTGCACCAGTACAATTGGGCTTCTGCAAGGGGAGGAGTTGGGTCTGATTTGCCCATTTTGAAGAAGCTCTCAGATCTGACGCCTGATTTCATCATTTTCCATCAGCGAGCGCTGATAGACTGGTCTATTAGGTAGAGGTGCGTTGGGGGTCAGATCAATTGGATGCTTGACTTGGCCATGTTTCGGTACCCCTACAGGTGAGGAAAATATGTCTCTATATTATTCCACAATCCCATCCACTTGTTTCTACTGCAAAGAGAGGCTATGTGTAGAGGTCACGGATGTGGCAGCGACCTTTTGCTTACTGTGAGCACGGATCATAAAGAAGACGAACTTCTCGGTCTGTGAAATGACTTTACTGCATTTATTAGTAGAGATTAAAGAAATAGCAGTAGGCGGCACTACCTCTGGGATCCTGTACAATTGTCTACCCAAAGTAAAAATAACACTGCGAGGTATAGACTCATACACAACATGACGCTTCCACAAATATGGTTGTCCTAAAATAACATCACAAACTTCAAGGGGAGCAATATCACACAGTACCTCATCTTTGAAAGGCTTGATGTCGTAGGGCAGACGACACTATTGGTTGACACGAAGATCTCTTCCTTGGCGAAGCCAGCCGATGGTGTAGGGTTGTGGGTGTGGTGTCATTGGCAGGTCCAGTCGCTTGACGACCTCTGCTGAAATCAGTTTCTTCTGACTACCGCTATCGACAATGAAATGAAGTAGAGCCCCCTTTACCCACATCTGCGAGTGAAAGAGGTGTTCCCCTTCCTTTGGTTCGCTTGGACGGACTTTGATGGTAGCGATAGTGGCACTGGGTTAAACATCGATAATCTTCTTCCCTCCTTCAGGATTTGATTCAAAATCAGAATCGACCTCTGACTCGGAAGCCTTCAGTTCGGCCATGAGGGATTGCTTGGAGTGACATTCTTCGGTGTTGTGCCAAGGGATGTTATGGTACTCACACCATTTTCTCGTGTCCTTCTTCATATTCTCATTTCCTTTCTTGTGTTGTGGCTTGGATTGGTTGTCTTGAGAGCGACCATATCGAATTGGTCCCTTGATGTGTGGGTTGGGGCTGCCTTTGCCTTGCTTCGGTTGTGAGGGGTTTGCAGATCCAAACTCTCACCTTTTCTACTTAAATTTTTGCTCGATCTTAACAACGTATCTATAAGTCATGCCCAATGAGGTGATGTCTAGGAACTCCATTTATGTTTGAATGTATATATGCAAACAATTGTGGTATTTGAGCACCAGATGACGCTCAGAGTCTTTGATACCCAATTTGGTGTGTAGGGTATGGAAAATATTGGTGAAATTTGGTACTGTCTGGTCCCTTTCTTGACGTAGGGTGGTCCATCTGGTGTACTAGTCCTCGTAGCTTCCAAAATGGTAGTATTGTTCTTTAATGGTGTCACGGAAGGAATCCCATGTAGGGGCAACCACAAACATTGCAGATTCCTCCACGACCCTTTGTTGAGAGTAAGTATCCCACCAGTCTTTAACATTGGGAACGGTCTTGAGGAGTGAAAAAGTGATCTTTTTCCTATCGGAAACACTGTGGACCGAAAAATACCCTTCGAGCAGATTCAACCATTTATCTACAGCATCTGCATCTATCAGTCCTTCAAATAATGGAATATAAAAATTTACTTGTACCTTGAAGGGGGTTGCATGGCCGCTTGATGAAGATGCTTCTCCTGTGGGCAGTCGTCGAAGGATCTACGCGATGTTGTCCATCATTTCATTCCTTTGTCGTGTGAGGGCTTCCTCGAGCAACATTTTAATATGATCTCCTGCTCCATCATCTTTTTTTTCGTCCCCTATGGGTTGTTGTCGGGCTCGGCATGACCGATCTTGTAATGGCTCGATTGGTTCAAGTCCCAACTTCTTGTACCCAGATCTTGTCGGCGACATGCACGAAGAAAAATAAATGAAGAGAAAACCGCTCGGATACCACTGATCTGGATTTAGGAGCGGAACGAACTGATTAACATACTGAATACAATAAACAAAGAGATATGAAGAATAACACAAATATCCAGTGAACAATATCTTTTATTGAATAATGAAATAGGCTGAAATTCTAAAACTGCAAATCTGAAACACTTGCTCGAATGGTGGTAGCTATCTCTGAGAAAAGATGTGGCTGCTACGTGCATCTGTCTGAGAATAATCAATTACAATGAGGCTGCAGAGGCATTTTTGATATTACTCATGAATGCCAAAACCCTAAAAATCCAAAAACCTAACCCTAGAAGGTGAAATGCCAAAAGTCATGTGGGCCCCTATGGGTAAGTTGGTGTAAGTTGGTACTTCAACTTCCCAGGGTTGTAACTCTTGCATACAACCTCTATTTTAGGCACGTGATAGCCCGTTGGAAAGGTCTTTCAGAGAACTACACATTCTACCATCAAACTCTGACTCCAACTACAATTTGACTGTGGAGAGCCAAAAAAAAAAAATTAGGGCCCCAAAACGGCCCTGGAAGTACAACAAGATGTGTTGACATGAAAACGTACAAAATAAGCCAGTTGGATTAGGAGAGAGGCCATCCACCTGGAGGATGTGTGGGGCTTCAGACGTCCCCAGAAGTGTAGAATCTACAATTACAAAGAAGTACATAAGAACGTGTTGAACAAAAACAGACAAGAGGAGCCAGTTGGAATAGGTGGGTGGCCACCAATATCCACCTGGATCATAAATCACCAATCTCATTTGTATACATTCAATAAGTTTATTGCTAAATCTTATTTTTCTTTACTACACATACATGCTGATAATGATAGTAGATTATAGCATGAGATATTTGGTCATCTAAAATTCAAATACATGCAACAACTTGGCCAAAAGGGAATGGTCACAGGCTTGCCCAACATACACTTTTCCAAAGGAGTTTTTCAAGGATGCATTCTTGGCAAACACCCTCAAGAAAATTTTGAGAAAGGGAAGGATTGGAGGGCCTCCTCTCCCTTGGAGCTCATCCACAATGATCTAATGAGACCCTTTTTGCATCCATCCATTAGCAAGGCGATGTACGAGCTTACGTTTATTGATGATTTCTCACGATACACTTGGGTGTTTTTTCTCATGCAAAAGTATGAAGTTTTTGAACATCTCAAAGACTTCAAAGCTCATGCAAAGACTCAGTCTAGGAGGAAGCATAGACAATGGGGAGGAATATGTGAACCAAAATGTCCAAGATCTTTGTTCAGAGGCCGATATACAATTGCATCATACAATATTGTTGTGTCGAGCATTAACGACCTCCTTTTTCTTGTATATTTACTTACAAATCCTCTCTCCAAGAAAATGGAACCCCCTTTACTCTCTTCTACAAAAACTTATTCTCTTGAAAATTTTCCTTAATATTGATCATTGATTACCCCTCTCTCAGCAATTTTCTTAGTTTGATTGGGATTGCATCTTTGTTCTTTATACTTAAACAGATTTTGAAAATAAGGTTTGGTCATCACGCAAGTTCTTATAAACTCTTCTGGTGTATATCAGAGGAGTTCCCTTTACGTGTTTTAAGCGTTCTTGTATTAATAAGGTATAAACATGCTCGCTAGAAAATTTGGGATTAAATATTATAAGAGCGTGGTTATCTCACTTTTAGGTATGAAAACTATGTCTCGTATGCTTTGGATGTATATTTGATGGTTGAGACAAGTGATTGTACATAATAGTATGGTACAAGACAAATGAATAGTGAGATAACCATTCGATGGCAAGTGTAACATCGACACCAAGTTCTAGTACAACTATGTTGGGTATGCTTTGGATGTATGTTCCAATGATGAGACAAGTGGTTCACATTTCTAGGAGTTGTTCTACCACATATTAGATAGATATATCCATATATATGTGTTTTCTTCTTAGATCTTGCTTGTTATTAGAAGTTTCTCTCAGTTTTAAACTTGTAATAAATTAATGATTGCATGACTTAAAAAACAAAAATTAAGATTGGTTGTGAAGCATTACAAAATCAATATTTTGTGGTGTACGATAGAATGTTTTAATATTCAAAGATTTGTATTCACATTGCTCAAGAATCTTATATTAATTACATTTATTAGAAGTTTCTCCAAGTTTTAAACTTGTAATAATTTAATGCTTGCATGACTTAACAAAACAAGAATTAAGATTGGCTGTGAAGTATTACAAAATCAATATTTTTGTGGTGTATGATGGAATGTTTTAATATTCAAAGATTAATTTAATGCTTGCATGACTTAACAAAACAAGAATTAAGATTGGCTGTGAAGTATTACAAAATCAATATTTTTGTGGTGTATGATGGAATGTTTTAATATTCAAAGATTTGTACTCACGTTGTTCAAGAATCTTATATTAATTATATAAAAAAAATACGATTTTACAATGCCTATCTTAATATAAAAGAAATATGATTTTACAAGGCCTATCTTTTCAATATACAAGTAATCTTTTACAAGTTAATGTTTGTAGAATTGAAGTCTTCTTTTTCTCTTGTTGGAGACAAGTTTTTACATGCAACAAATAGTAAATAGACATGTCAATATACCATTCAATAATAAATAATCATGTCACAAATCAGTCTCTTTTACTAGTTTTGTTGGTTGATGCTTATTCACACATTCTCTATTTTCAATTAGTTTAGTTTTTTATTAAAAAAATTGTACACAAAGGGCTTTTTATTCAAAAAAAATTTACACCAAGAACCTTCTATTTTCAATATGTTCTTCTTATAATCGCTCTCTTTTGCTAATATTTTTTGTTAGCATTCTTATTCACACATTTTCTATTTTATGTCCAAAAGCATTTCAAACTAGTGTCCAAAGTCGTGAATTACAGTTCTGAACCAAAAGCATTTCAAACTAGTGCCCAAAGTTCTGAATTACAGAAGTTTGGGTCGTGAATCAATAAAAATTGTCAAAGTATTTGAGGGTCGGAGCAATGACATAAGCGTTAGGGCATATAGTGATCTTTTGGGGCAAATTTGAGTAAAGATGAAGACGAAACCTGCGTGTGAAGTCTACATTGAAATAGGAAGGAAATATTTGATCTCTGTTTAGTGAGACAGAGSAACTAAGATTTAATATTTTGTTGGAAGGTTAAATCAATCTAAAGATTAGGTTGCTCGACGATAAGAAGGAAGACCATGAGATTTGGTCATGGAAACAAACTTGGTCTATTGCAGTGATGGAGCCAACCGCACTCATCAGCGATTTACCACGAGATCTGTTACGCCCAAAAATATTTATCTCAACGCCTCTCAGATCCACATAAACCTCAACGATCGCCACTGGATACGAGCAACACATAGAAAGCATTGATATCCCCCCCAGCAAGAGAGAGCAAACACCGATTCGAATCGTCGATATCTCCCTCAGTAGCAGAGAGAAAGCACCGGTCTGAATTGGCGATATCTCCCTCAGCGACCACTAGATACGAGCAGGTTGCAACAGATAACACTGAACAATGAATAGGATTATGGCGTTGCCCATCGACCCTCAGGATTCGACGTGATCTGACATTTATTAGTTTATCTATCTTTTAGTGACGTGGTAGTGTGGCAACATGGATTCATTTATGGCATTTACTTCTATACAACTACTTCCCTGTAGGTTGCATATAACCCAACCTCCAGGTCCCAGGCCCTAGCCCTATATTATATGCCAATAACCCTAATACATATAGTGCACATGTGACATACCCATTAGAGTTTTTGACAAGTACTCAACACGGTTACACGTCAATTTGACAGGTGGATAATTTTAATGCAAGTCAATAATGATACAGTGCTTTTTATAACAACGTGTCAAATACGGGTTGCAGGACAAAATACGAATTGTAGCTCGTCAAATTCTAGACCTGCTTGTATGACGGTCACTTCAATAATCTACTCCTTGAATGTACTCTACCCTTTTCTAGATCTCTCATTGTCTTCTCATGTGTGTGATTGGTCTCTCCTATCTTATCCTATTTACACTTTGAGAAAAGATAACTAATCTACTCAATCCTCGCTAGCAACTAATCTACTCAATCCTCCCTTCTCGAGGTTAGGTTTGTGATAAAATCATGGATATCTCATTGTTGGGTATGAACACTCTTGCATGCTTTGGACGTATATTTGATCGCTGAGACAATTGGTTGTACATAATAGTATGGTACAAGACAAATGGATAGTAAGATAACCATTCGATGCCAAGTGTAACATCGACACCAAGTTCTAGCACAATTATGTCGGGTATGCTTTGGGCGTATATTCCATTGATGAGACAAGTGGTTGTACGTAATAGTATGGTACAAGACAAATGTAGATTGAGATAAGCATTCAATGCCAATTGTAACATCGACACCAAGTTCTAACTCTATTCCACTAGCCTGTTGATGGTTTCCAAAGGTCGTTAACATTAAAACATTGAAGATTAAAACATTGAAGAAGATAGCAGAACGTGAAAATTAACAACATTGAATGTTTTTTAACAACATTTAATGTTTTTTTGGTGAAAAAAAAAAAAAAGTTTGAATCTAGTCAGATTTTCAGGGGTAATTTGAGTTTTGTATGGATCAAAGTTCCATGCATTTCAGAACTTTCAGGGGTTTTGTCTCATTTTAAACCAACCCAACTACTTAGAAAATCGACCAAAATTCTGGATTGACCAAAAATTTAAAACCGCACCACCTGAAAACCTGTTGCAAAAATAACTTTGCTCCCAAATTAACCCACTCCGTTATAGATGTGTCACTTGTAATGACTTAATGAATCATGAATGGTGAGTTTAGGCAATGATTGTCTTAATATGATCACTGCATACCAAATTTATTAAGAAATTTCAGCAAGCTCCAAGGCAGCTTCATTGTAAACATGGGATATCATTTGCTTAATTTAATGCTTTGCACTACTTTGGCATGTAATCAATTGTTCTGTCACAAGCATGCACTGCCTCTTCCAAGTTTGTTTGGTGCAAACATCGAATCACGTTAACCATTTGGGGTCACTAGGAGTGCATGCAAGATTCAAGCAGTAGAGATGGCAAGTCTACATAGGAGTGCATGCAGTATTCAAGCAGTAAAGATGGCAAGTCTACATAAGTATGTTGTTTATTAAAGTTTTCTCAAATCATTTGTCTTATTTTAAAGGAAACCATCATGTCATTAATCAATCTTTTTTTATCTACATTTTTCCTATTGCATAGAATGCATCGTCCCAACCCTTTGAATTCTCGCAGGTGCTAAACTTGGTGAGAAACATAATGAAAAATCTCCTTCAGTAAGTAATATGAGGTGTTCCCTGTAAGTCTAATTCTCGCAGGTGCTAAACTTGGTGAGAAACATAATGAAAAAACTCCTTCAGTAAGTAATATGAGGTGTTCCCTGTAAGTCTAGGGCCTTTATAGCTTCCAACTTATCTATTTTCAATGATGTGGTTCATGCATTTGACAAAATCAAAGACAGAGCAGAACAGATATGCAGGACAAAGTCCATGGGGTTTCCATACCAGTCTAATCCTTAAATAGAATACAAAGAGGATCCCAACTGATCTCTTACTAACTGCAGAAAACTCAAACTGAACACAAGGATTAACTGAAGAACACAACATTAAAACCCAGAATTTCATTACACAACTTCTCAATTGAAAAAGCATTTTGAAGGCCAACAAAATCGTATACACAACCCAAAAACAGAGTAGAACTTGAGCAAGCTAACGTGCATTAAAAACCCTAATGATATAAGAAACTATTGCATAGTGCAGTCCGTGAACAAGAAAATTCATCACTTCCACTCTCTCCAAAACTGTGTGCAGTCGATCAACAAGATAATTCGTAATCTCCACTCACTCCAAACTATGGAGGAGTTGATCCTTTGATCACTTGAAATTTTCATATTTGGCATTCAAAATCTTGGTAATGTCCTCGCATAAAACTTGCCAATCTTCACTTTGTTGTCGATTACTGTCTGGATGATATGCTACGATTGCTTTCTTCAGAGCAGCCTTCACATTTTCTGGGCTTCCCAGCGTAAGCAGCAGCTGTTTGGTCACGTCTGGATGAGGACATTTTTCATATATATATTTCAGGAATGACTCTGCGCTTTTACTCCCCTCCGACTGTACTGCGCTTATCTTTTCTTTCATTCTCTCTGCACTGCCTTTGCGGTTTTCTGCGTTTTCTCTTGTCTCCTGTTCAACTACTCCCTCTTGGTGTTTTCTCACTGCTTCAGAAGAATATATGTACCACTCAGAACTTGCAATCCGTGCAGACATTAGGGCAAGTGCAATCTTGATGCTCTGAAAGTGGTAGGGATGGGCTTTCTTCTCCATTTTCAGAACAGAGGAATATGATTTCCCAATCCTGCTCAATGCAATAGCCTCGTTCTCCAAATGCTTTTCTTCTGTAACGCGAAGGGAAATCTTGAAATAGTCTATAGCTTCCCAGATTATGTCCATATCGCCACACATTGCCTTCTCGAGTAGCTCTTCTCCTTGAACGCGCGCCTGGATTGCTTCACACAGCGTTTGGTAATTGAAAACCTCATTTTTCAAATCTGTTACTTGTTTCACCACTTCCTTGCCCATGGAAACAGCACCCACAAAGCTTTCAGCTCGTTCAAGGGGTCCATAACAGTCCCGCATTGCGTTCAAACATTTCTTGTAACCATCCCGGTCAGAGAATTCTGTACTCGTCAGGGACTCAACGCCCCGTCGAAATATGAACTCTGCATGGATTTTATAAAGCATAACGCACATTCTTCTCCTCCCTGGCCACTCCGCTTTAGAGTTTCCCACGGTCTCGCAAAGAACTCTGAGAACGGGCTCAAAACTTGGGGAGTGATCACTGTAAAGCTGATCAGACGACCACTGAACGATTTTGGAAATTGTGTCTTCAATCTGAGTTAACCAGTGCTGTTGTTTCATTGCCAGGCTTCCATAATCCAAAGCCTTGAAATAAAACTCTAGGCATTTCGTCATCCCGGATTTTGCAATAGATAATGCAGAACTTAGTCCTTGTTTCCCTTTCCATGCAGTTTCTTCTTCCTGATAAAACACCCATTCTCTTTTTCCCCACAACCAATTTAAGGCACCCAGGTTTTTATAACAAGACGCTTTGTCATCCTCAGTGGCACTGACACCAAGGGCTTTTTCATAGAATTCGTGAGCTTTCTGTAGCTTGTGGCGTGCCACACAAGGCCCAAGGTTGCCTTTTGATACTTCATTGTATAGCTTGTTTCCTTTTTGTCTCAGAAGCTCGCACGATGATCTTAACTGAAGAGAATTCATTTTCTCTCCACAACTGAACTGGAGAGAATTCCCTCTTAATTTAATGGGCAACGTTTTGTAACTTGTTGGTTGATAATCTGTCACGCCAAAAACACCATATAAATTAAAAAACACATACATGAATGCATTCATCAACGTCAACTTAAATTCCAATTTGTGACAGAGGACAAAACCATCCATAAGGTACTCGACCAGAGTGGAAAATTCTGAACATTCAAGGCTCTAAGCTCATGCAGGGCTGGAGAAAGAGGAATTACATTGAGATCAAGAACTCAGGCCTTGGATCTCAAAACCAAACCATAACCAGCAATACAATGTACATTATATAATTTGTGTTCCTATCTTAAATTAGCTCCTAATTCATAAAAGTAGATCATTTATGTCCATCAAAAAATATATCTTTTTAGTGTTTTTATGATCATTTTAATTACACTTTATGTCAAATAAAATATACACCATAAATTATACTCTGAATCATATTTTAATTCATAAACTAGATTATTTATTCCAACCAAAAGTATATATTTTTAGTGTTTTATTGTATTAGTTGCATTTAGATTAGCTAGATATTCTACAATTCAGTATAGTATAGGGAGGTATAGTATAGGGAGATGTTTAGGAGTTAGTGTTATTTTATGTTATGTTATGGTTTTAGTGTTTTATTGCAGTAGCAAGGTACTCTAAACTCTAGTATGAGATGTTGTCATGTTATATTATATAAGGTAATTTTACATGACAACAATAAAAATTAAATAAAAAATAAATAACTGCTTATATACATGTCTATGAAAACATATAAAATATTAAATTAGTTTACATCCATTTTAAACCAGGATTTATCAAACACAGAAAAGATAAAATGATAAAAAAATCTACACCTTAAAAAATTTGATTCCTCTAAGTGTTTGATAGATCCAAGTTTAAGATGAATCTGGTCTGATATATATATATATATATATATATATATATATATATATATATATATATATATATATATATATATAATACACCTATGTCAATTCAATCATAAATTGGTTGATATAAATAAAATCTTATCAAATTATATTCCACTCTCAAAATTAAAATCTAGTTAAAGGGAGTAGAGTTTCACTTCCATCAAATACTTCTAATTTTGACTCATAATAATATAATCTCAAATAATTGTCTTATAACAATGTCATCTCAAATAATTAAAATTTAATTAAAAGGATTAGAGTTTCACTTCCATCAAATACTTTTAACTTTGATTCAAAATAATTAAAATTTAATTAAAAGGATTAGAGTTTCACTTCCATCAAATACTTTTAACTTTGATTCATAATAGTATCATCTCAAATAATTAAAATTTAGTTAAAAAGAGTAGATTTTCACTTCCATCAAATACTTCTAATTTTGACTCATAATAATATAATCTCAAATAATTGTCTTATAACAATGTCATCTCAAATAATTAAAATTTAATTAAAAGGATTAGAGTTTCACTTCCATCAAATACTTTTAACTTTGATTCATAATAGTATCATCTCAAATAATTAAAATTTAGTTAAAAAGAGTAGATTTTCACTTCCATCAAATACTTCTAATTTTTAAGTAAACCTATTTCTTTAAGTTTTAAGAAAACAAATTTTTAATCAATAAAAAAAAACAATAAACCAAAATCACATCATATTTTATATGAATAAAATTGTATCTTAATTCCTAAAAATAAATCAAAATATCTTAATTTTTTATTATTAAATAGACAATAACAACATATAAATGAAAAAAGGAAGACAAAATTAAAAAATAAAACTAATTTATTTAAATAAAGAAATAATCAGCAACCTCTTACAATCTAGCATAAATGTATGAATGAACATTGAAAAATAAAAAATAGCTATAATAATTTGTTGGAGAATAGGTTATCATTTATACATTTATGCTAGATTGTAAGAAGTTATCATTTATGTTTGTAATATTAACTATGTATATTTATGGATCATCTAATCAACTTTAAAATATAAATATGCAATAAATAAATCATAAAATGTATTAAACATTACAGCATCACACTAATTACATCCATATATTTTTATCATATTTCTACTTTAATCTTTCTATTATAAATGATGAGAAGATGTACAAATGCAACTTTAGAATGGACACTTGTTTGTAAAAAAGAAAAAAAATTGAATGGGATATCTATATCATGCATATATACACTTCTATGAGATAGGAGGTGTATATTTGTACACAAATAGTTTTGTATTTGTTAAAATTTGTATATTATATATATATAATTTTTAGTAACTTAAACATTTTACTTTTTAAACTTTTTTCTATCAATTTTGTCTAAAATTTATCCAAAATATTAGATATCTATTGTTGAGATTGCACAATCTTAATATATTAAGAGATTTCTAAAATGCTAAATTTATTTATACATTCAAAAATGTAGTTTAAGTAATGGAAAATTGCAACTTCACCAACAATTGCATAATATGATTCTAATAATAATTGTTGAACAAAGTCCAAAAAATAGAATGTTTATACTTTTTCTCTAGAGTCTTATAAGTCTGGCAATATATATGTTTACAAAAAAACTTTGTATCTACCAAAATCATTGAAATTATAATTTGTGTTTTTTAAATTTCATTTTAATAATTTGAATTGATTTAGAAATATATATTACTTTTTAATGTAAAGTACCAAATTATCATTGTTCAAATATTTAAATAGATCGAGAAAACTCATACTACAAAGTCAAATTTAAATAAGATTTTTTTCCACCAAACTATTTTAAATATTTTATAAAACATAATAATGTTTTTTAATATCTTTATTATTGATGTGTAATTCCTTCACATCTAATTATATATATCTCTATATATCTTAATTGATATCACATATGATTCAAGTACTACTAAATTTATATTACTTTTTAATATTTTTATTATTGCAATTCCTTCACATTTAATTATATATATCTCAACCTATATTATATTAAAGGTTATTTTTGTTTACCCAACTTTTATTATGGTTAGAATTTTTGGTGTCTCTTTCCAATTGTGAAGGGTTTCCAACTTGGATAGCCATGCAAAATGAGTTCTATCTAAACTAATTACTATACTGAGATTTGACTATATTATATGAAATGTTACATTACTATGTGCATATTATTTTTTATCTAGCTAAAGAACAAGCCCCCTTAACTTAATTGAGAGCTTTATGCTTACATAAGAATTTCTATGCAACTCCCATGGTAACAAACCTGAAGAAGTTGAGAGACTATGATTTTGATCTGGTAGACCCCTCCACGTATCAACAGTTGATTGGTTCATTGATATATTTGGTTAATAACAGGTCAGACATTTGCTTTGTTCTGAACACGTTGATTTGTATTTTATGAGCAGAATGAAATGTCTACAGATTATTAACAGATGCTTAACACAGAATAACATAGATACAGTAAAACTGGTTTTCTATTCAATAAGGAAATAAGCTGAAACTGTAAAATGCAGTGGAAAACAATGCTTGCTAGAATGGTGGCAGCTTATCTCTGAGAATAGATGTGACGATTGCGCTCATTCGCAAGAAGTTGGTTACAATGAGGCTCTAAAGGCCTTTTTACAATAAACAAGAATGTCAAAAACCCTAGACATCCAAAAACCTAACCCTAGGAGATGAAGTGCCAAAAATCATGTGTGCCCCGTTTGGGTAAGTCAGTACATCAACTTTCCGAGGTCGTAACTTTTGCATACGATCTTTGTTTGGCGCGCTCAATACCTCGTTAGAAAGATCTATCTGAGGAACACAACTTTGGTGTGAGCAACATCAAAGGAACATCCATGTTGCTCCTCGTTTTCCCAAAAAATGTCGTTTAGGGCCTCAAAACAGCTTCGGAAGTTCACGACTCGAAAAACAACTAAACATAGTAAATTACCAAAATTGTCAGAAAACTGTTTTGAGCCAGTTGGAAGAGGTGGGTGGCCACCGATATCCACCTGGATCAATCCTTCCTCCTTAGGAAGCAATGGTCTCCATTGCGTTGAGTTCCCCCATCAAATGAGGAAATTTCTGCTTAATTTGGCCCTCGGTGAACCACTTGCCTTGGTGCAGGAGTTGTCTTGCTTTGACGACTTAATAAAGTTGGATCATTTGTTGTCGAGTGCCTTTGATCTGTGTGTCCACAATCTGATCACTGAATGTCTGTTGTATGCAGTCAAGGTTGATCTATGTTAGTGTCAGTTGTTCTGCTACTTCTGAGGTGTCCAATAATGGTGGAAAATACGGCCGAAGGAGATCCACGTTGAACACTGGGTGCAGGCCAAGGAAATGAGGAATATTGAGCTCAAAAACATTATCCCCCACAACCTTGGTGATGGTGTACGACCCATAACGAAGTGGGCGGAGCTTCCGATGAGGTCATGTAAGGCGTTATTTCTGCAAGTGCAACCAAACTTTGTCGCCCACCTGAAACTTATGTGGCACCCGATGTTGATCATGGCATTGCTTGTACTTGTCATTGGACTTCTATGGGATATCCTGAACCTGTTGGCGGATGTGCTGGATCCACTCAATGAACTGGGTGGCTTTGTCAGCGTCAGTTGGAGCAGGAGATGAGTCGGTCGAGGTGACTGCAAGGGGAAGTGCAACATCTATGGGACCCAATGGTTGGAATTCCAACCCCACCTGAAAGGGGTTGTGGTTGGTTGAGCTATGAAGGGCTCAGTTGTAGCTATGCTGGACATAGGGAAGGCTCTCGTCCCATGTGTGAGGGTTCTTGGAATTATACATGCGCGAGATATGCACAATCATTCGATTTACGACCTCGGTTTGGCCATCTGTCTCGAGGTGGAAGGCCATGGATTTGGTGAGCTTGGTGTCCAGCAGTGACCAGAGGCTCAACCAGAATGTGTTGAGAAATCGACTGTCCTGATCTGAGACAATGGTTTGTGGGATTCCAAAATGTACCAAGACTTGTTCAAAGAAGAGCTTGGCAGTGGCCTCTGTTGTGATGCTCTTCTTGCAGGCAACCAAAATCCCCATCTTAAAAAAGCGATCAACAACCACAAAAATACAGGCATTTCCCCGCTTGGTGGACAGGAGGCCCGACATGTAGTCCATTGACATGGATTCCCATGGCCTATCAAGAGTAGGAAGAGGGGTGTACAGGTCTTATTTCTTAGTGGTCGGTTTGGAAATAACGCAGGCAGTGCGGGACCTGATATACTTGTTGACCTCATGTCGAAGTTTCGGCCAGTAGAAATGTTTTGGTAGCATCGCCACTGTCTTTTTGACGCCGAAGTGTCCTGCCACCCGACTGTAGTGGGCATCCCAGATCAACTTCTCTCACTCGCTTGATGGAACGCATATATGGACCAGACGACACAACAACCCATCATGAAGATGGAAATTATAGACAACTACGTTTCCACCCAACATTTGGTAGGTGGTGGCGAAGTCTGGGTCTATCTCATAGAGTTGGGGCCATCCATAGGTCTCATGGCCGCAAGAGTCTAGCACCGTGGTGAGTGTCGCGACTGGCGGTCCACTGAGGCAATCAACGACGCGGTTGGTGCTTCTTGTGTTATACTTGATGTTGAGGTGGAATTGCTGCAAGTATGTGGACCACTTTTGATGGCGGTCATTTTGCAATTTGCCTTATGTCTGCATGAACTGCAGTGGCTTATGATCAGTGTGGATGACTGTCTCCTTCCCAAGAATGTAATGTCTCCACTGGCGGTAGGCTTGCACAATGGAGTACATTTCTTTGTCGTAAGTAGGGTACTTACAGACAACAATTGATAGTGTCTCACTATGATAGGTCACGGGGTGGTCGTGCTGAGTGAGAACGACGCACACAACATAGTCTAAAGCATCTGTCTCGATCTCAAAGGGTTGTTGCAGCCCTGGTAGTGAAAGGACTAGGGCTGAGCACAAGCGTTGCTTCAAATCATCGAACACTTGTTGTTGGGAATGACCCCACGCAAATTTTGCCTTACCACCACCCCTGGTTATTTGGCTGAGGGCCCATGCAATATGGGAGAATCCCAACACGAACTTGTGGTAGAAATTGGCAAGGCCCAAGAAGCTTCGAAGCTCAGTGAGTGTGGTTGGGGTTGGCCAGTCACTGATGACTTGGATCTTTAATGGATCCACATATACGTCATGCTGATCAACGATGTAGCCCAGGTAATGGACCCTATCCATGCCGAAGGAGCATTTTTCCAAGTTGGTGTATAGCTTGTGCTATCGCAGGGTGTGCAAAACCTAATGGATATGCTACAAGTGTTCTGCCCAAGTCTTGTTGTAAATGAGAATGTCATTCATATACACCACTACAAAAGTATTGGTGAATGGTCGCAGGATATCGTCCATCATCCTCATGAAAGTGGTTGGAGCATTTGTCAAACCAAAGGGCATGACCAACCATTCAAAAAGGCCTTCCTTTGACTTGAAGGCGGTCATCCATACATCTGTCTGTTCTATCGGGACTTGGTGGTAGCCAGACTTCAGATCAATCTTACTGAAGTATTTGACCCCCGTGAGTTGATTAAGGAGGTCGTCGATTCAGGGAATCGGGTACCGGTTTTTTACTGTGATTTTATTCAGAGCCCGGTAATCAATGCAGAATCGCAAGGTTCCATCTTTCTTCTGTACCAGCACGATTGGGCTCCCGCAAGGTGATGAGCTGGGATAGATGTGCCCCTTGTGGAGCAGTTCTTGGATCTATCGCTTGATCTCCTCATTCTCTAACAGAGAGCGGAGATAGACTGGCCCATTGGGCAGCGGTGCGTCGATGGTCAGATCGATGGAATGCTTGACTTGAGAGTGCAGAGATACCCTGATAGGTGAGGAGAAGATATCTGAGTATTCTTCCACGACCTTATCTACTTTCTTCTGTTGTGTGGAGAGGTTGTCCATAGAAACCCTGGATGTGGCTGTGGCTGTGATCTTTCACTCATTCTAAGAGCGAATTACGAAGAACACAAACTTCCTCGTCTGAGAGATGACCTCCCTGCATTGCTTAGCAGAAATCAAGGAAATAGCACTAGGTGGGATTGCCTCGGGTATCCTGTAGAATTTCCTGTTCGAAGTAATAATAACACTACGAGGCCTAGACTCATATACAACATGACATTTACATAAATAAGGTTGGCCCAAAAGAACATCACAAACTTCGAAAGGAGAAACATCACACAATACCCCGTCTTTGAAGGGCTTGATGTCGTACGACAATCGACACTGTTGGATGATGTGGAGATCGATTCCTTGACGGAGCCATCCAATGGTGTAGGGTTGTGGGTGCGGCGATGTCGGCAGGGATAGCCGCTTGACGACCTTTGTTGAGATGAGTTTCTTCTGGCTACCGCTATCAACGATGAAGTGCAGCAGGGTGCCTTTTACCCACATCTGTGAATGGAAGATGCGCTCTCCTTCTGGCTCGTCCGGTTCACCAGGCTGGAGCTTGGTGGTAGCAACGATGGCACTGGGTTCCGCGTCAATGATCCATCTTCCCCTTTCTAGTTCTGACTTAGAGTCATAACCCACATCTGATTCAGAGGCTTTCACTTCAGCCACCAGCGACTACTTTGAGCGGTAGTCAACAGTGTTATGCCAAGGGTTCTTATGGAAGTCACACGACGTCCCGATATCTTTCTTTGTCTTTCCGGTGTCCTTCTTTGCTTGCGGTTTGGACTGGTTGTCCTAATACTGTCCATCTTTGCTCTGTCCTTTGTTCTGTGGGTTGGGGCCGCCCTTTCCTGGATTTTGCTGTGAGGGGTTCCCAGGCCCAAATTGTCGCGTCTTTTGTTTGAGCTTCTGCTGGATTTTGACAGCATATCGATAGGCCGCGACCAAGGACGAGATGTCCAGAAATTCCATTTCGATCTAGATGTACCTATGCAGAGCACCGCGATACTTGATCACCAGATGTCACTCTGAAACTTTGATACCCAGCTTGGTGCGCAAGGTATGGAAGATATTTGTGAACTCTGGCACTGCTTGGTATCTTTCTTGCCGCAGTGTGGTCCATTTGGTATACAAGCCATCATAACTTCCAACAGGGTAGTATTGTTCATTAATAACATCCTTGAAGGATTCCCAGGTGGTCATGACTGTAAATAATGAGGGTTCCTCTATTTCATTTTTTTCACAGAAAGTTTTCCACCAATCTTTGACATGGGGAACGACTTTGAGGAGCGCAAAAGTAATATTTTCTCTATTCGAAAAGTTATGGACAGAAACATACCCTTCTAGTAGATTCAACCACTTGTCTACAACATCTACGTCTATCTGACCTTCAAATACAGGAATATCGAAGTTGATTTGTACCTTGAAGGGGGCGGTGCCTCCACTCGAAGAATATGCGTCGCCTGTTGGTAGCCGCCGAAGGATTTGTGCGAAACTATCCATCATCTCGTTCCTCTGTTGCGTGAGGGATTCCTCAAGCAACATTTTGAAAGGATCTCTTGTCTCGTCATCTTTATTTTTTGCTGCCATGACAGGTCGCTTGGGCGTGCAAGAGCTTTTGTGCTCAAGAGAAACAAGCTCGAGACCCAATTCTTTGTACTCCGACCTCATTAGGGACATGCATTAAGACGACAAGGAGCAGACCCCTCTGATACCACTGATCCAGATTTTATGAGCAGAACGAAATGTCTACAGATTATTAACAGATGCTTAACACAGAATAACAGAGATACAGTAAAACTAGTTTTCTATTCAATAAGGAAATAAGCTGAAACTGTAAAATGCAACGGAAAACAATGCTTACTAGAATGGTGGCGACTTATCTCTAAGAAGAGATGTGACCACTGTGCTCATTCGTAAGAAGCTGGTTATAATGAGGCTCTGAAGAACTTTTTATAATAAACAAGAATGTCAAAAATCCTAGACATCTAAAAACCTAACCCTAGGAGATGAAGCGCCAAAAGTCATGTGGGCCCCGTTTGGGTAATTCAGTACATCAACTTCCCGGAGTCGTAACTTTTGCATACGATCTCAGCTTGACGCGCTCAATACCTCGCTAGAAATATCTATCCGACTACAACTTTGTTGTGAGAAACATTGAAGGAACTTCCATGTTGCTCCTTGTTTTCCCAAAAAACATCATTTAGGACCTCAAAACGACTTTGAAAGTTTAGGACCCAAAAAACTACTAAAAATAGTAAATTACCAAAATTGTCAGAAAACTGTTTTGAGCTAGTTGGAAGAGGTGGGTGGCCACCGATATCCACCTGGATCACACGTTGAACCAGTTCCAGGTGGAACTAAGACATGAGCATTGGATAGCCGCAAAACACATTTTGAGATATTTGTGTGGCATGCTAAATTATGGTTTAAGATACGTCTCAAACAGTGATGTACAACTACAAGGATATACGGATTTCGATTGGGGAGGGAGTGCAAGTGACAGAAAGAGTACTTATGGTGTATGTTTCAATTTGGGCTCTGCTATGATATCTTGGGCTAGCTGGAAACAAAAATCTATCACACTCAACATTGCAAAGGCAGAGTATATTGTACCCAATGACGCAAGTCATGGAAGTAGTGAGGCTTCAGAGGCTTCTTACAAGACTTCATCTGAAACATGGTGCAAATGAAGCAGCCATGCTTCAACACACGGACAAGCAGATTGCTGACATTTAGGGCATCTGACAAATGTTTACCATCAGTCAATTGGCTAGTTGGTGAACCACTTTGTTGATGCGAATGTCTTCCCTCATTGAGAGAGAATGCTGATATGATTACATCATGGACAATCATTCTCCCTATGTCACAGATAGTGACCAGGTTGGGGAGAATGGTCCAAAACAGTGCCGATATCTTACAGAAAGGAAAAGTAAAGATCAAGTACATCTCCACCGATAATCAGATAGCAGATATTCTGACGAAGCCCTTGTCCAAAGGGAAGTTTGTATATTTCAGAGACAAGCTAGGGCTTGTGGAGATTACTCCCTTGGTTGAGAGGGAGTGTTGATATTCTTGCATCATGGATAGTTAGTGTGTTGTTGGATTGAGATTCTCCCTATGGAGAATGGTCCAGGTTGGACAGATTGTTGATGTATCGTGGGCAGACATTTTCTGTGGAAAATGGTCCAGGACTAACATTCTCCTATGGCACA
The DNA here is from genome assembly GCA_010110895.2 of Picea sitchensis. Lineage (NCBI taxonomy): Eukaryota > Viridiplantae > Streptophyta > Pinopsida > Pinales > Pinaceae > Picea > Picea sitchensis. The sequence continues at coordinate 63,709 of SNQJ01S0014484.1, read as the reverse complement.
GATGGTGACATGAACATGAAGAATGGTCTGCCCCCTATGGCATAGATGGTGACCTGATTAGGGAGGTTGGTATAGGACTGAAATTTTCTCTTTCGCACATATGGTGACCTAATTAGAGAAAATGGTCCGAGACTGACATTCTTCTATGGCACATGTAGTGACCTGATTAGAAGAATGGTCCCTGTAGCCCATGGCATGGTTTTCAGCATTTGAGAGAAATGGCATTTTCCCTATGGCACATATGGTGACCTGATTAGGGAAAATGGTCTGGGACTAACATACTTCCTGTGTCACATGTAGTGACATGATTAGGAAGAATCCCTGTAGTCACGGGACACTCCGTTGAGTGCGTGACAACTACGGGACACTCAGTTGAGTGCGCAGGTTTCAACACCTGACTTATTCAAGCATCATGTTTGATTATTCAAATGAAGTATGACCCAAAGAGTTGATGTCATACTATAATGGTCGTGTACCACTGGTGGTGACTCTGTGTCACTAGACAGTAGTTGTGTACTACTAGTGATGGTTGTGCACCATCGACAGTGGTTATGTACCACTGACAGTGATTGTGTATCACTGGACAATAGTTGTGTACTACTATGACTCAACAACGGTCGTGTTCTATTGTATAACATTATAGTAATTGTGTGCTACTAGATGATTTTCATAGAGACTACCAGATCACTTGGGAGCAATTGTGCATTGCTTGATCGCAAAGACTGTGACGGATGATTTGAGCTACCGATGGCATGGTAGTAGTTGTGTGCCACTAGTTGATTGTAGAGTAGTTAGTGGACTACTAGATGAAAGACGTCATGAAAAGATACCTCCGTAGCTAAGAGGGAGTGTTGATGTTTTGGTAGCTGCGGGAGGAACTTTCTCTAGACAACCTTTCTTATAAGAAAAGAAGATTTTGAAAGTCCAGGAAGACCATTGAACAACAAGAGAATATCTAAGAGAGTCAGTTGGCTCAATTATTTATTATCCAAAAAACCCATCCTTTTATGGATGCTCACCATATATTCTCTATATATATGGAACACTCATCATTGTAATAATATATCCATCATATATCATCTCATATAGAAAAATCAACACCACATACCTAAGGATGAGGATGAATACAAAGCATCCAGCTAGATTTTCAGACATTTGTATCTCGACGAATAGCCATTCTGTAATTCGAAACAACATAGTGTTTTAATACAAATACTGGAATTTCTTTTCCAAGTAGGGTGTATTGATATTCTATGCTGTGGATGCACACACTTAAGAAATACGTACGAAATTTCTAAGATTTAGGTTGAATAACCGCCTAGTGGTTTTGGCAACCGCAACTTCTGGATCTAATCTTGAAATTTATCATATCATTTACATATATTTCACTAGACGTACAAATAATCTGTTCAAAAATCTGTGTTTAAACAGTAATGTAAAGAACTGTAAACAATTACTCCAAACATACGACTTTAACCTCTGTAGGCTTTTCGATTTAATGTATGTAATGAAAATAAGCTGGTAAGAATTACCTCTGCTCAAAATAATGGCAATGCAACGAGTAAAAATCGTAAATACCAATCTACATAAAAAAGAAAAAGGCTGTGCAGAGATGTAAAATAAAAGTTCGAACCTTTTGGTTTTGTGAAGCTGAACTGCAGAGTAAAATGATGCTCTCAAAGCTTAGAGAGAATGGTGATAATCCATATCATGGCTGACTTTGGCGGACATCAATGTTGCAGCAGCCCGGAAGGAAGGAAGACATTGTTGGATTATGAAAGCGAACTAATACCATTGTATTTGAACTCTTATGACCAGAGACAACCTTACGTTTTACAAATCTTTCCCCTGAAGCAATCTTCAATTTTGTAAATCTTCGTCGTGAAGCAAACTCACTTTTCTGGCATTGTCAATCTCAATCAATCTTTTCATTTTATGTTTCATCTTGCACATCAACGTCTCCTCTCTTTTCAAACATCTACTCCAATTATTCTTTGATCCATTGTTACTGACAATCTCTTATAGCTGTCAGTGGTTCTAACATTCTATATTCTATATTTTATAATCCACTGGCTGCGCAGCATCTTGATATTGGCCACCCGGTCGTACAGGCGGGGTCTTCTCGATCTGTAGCGTGACCCTTTACATTGATTTGTAAGTCAGAGGATAAGTTAAAAAGATTCCTCCTACCAGTGACGATGCAACAGATGTATGGTTGATAAAGATAAAGATTTACAAAATTTAAAGTTGCCTGAGAAGAAAGATTTACAAAATCTGGTGTTCTCCATTGCCCATATATCATGTTAGACAATTTACATAAAGATAGCTAAAAGATTCTATTTTGGTTTGTTCGCTTTTGATGTATAGGTAAGGTCCTATGGGATAGCACAATTGGTTAAGACGTGCGCACACTCTTTTAGTTTGGGGAGAGGTCACGAGGGGAAAAAAAAAGTAAGTGGAATTTTATTAAATCTAAAATGATATTATCATTTTATCAAAGTATAAGAGAAATTAAATGTAATTATATAATATCAAAATTTTTAAATTATAGTAAGATAAATACTATTTTTTTATTTTTTTTTTGAAAGTAGAAAATTTCACCATATATTTATATACGTTGTTCTCAAAAACAGAGAATCAAAGAGTAGGTACACACTCTACAAGTATACTTCACCAAAATAAATACTAACAACATCGACATATGTGTTTGGTCAAAATGAGTCCAAAATTTACAAAATGACAGCTTTTCTGAGACCGGACAAATAGTCTCGACAACATAGTTCAAACTTTGCCAAGAGAATACATAAAAGAGTGCCAAAAAACAAGATATATAAAATATCCATAATCCCATCCAGGACATAAATCTCAGGGAAAAAGGCACATTGTAAGTGCGGGGCCCTTCTGGCCATCCTGCCATTTGCAATAATGTTCCTTCCTTCCGGGGCCAATAGGGCTTCCTTCGATAGTGAGTCTGCTTCCTCGTTATCTTCCCGGTAGATATGTTCAAACTTTAAGTCTTTGAAATTAATAATAAGGGATCTGATCTTCTGCTTCCAACCAATAAGAGATGTAACACAAAGTGCACACTTATTGTTTATCCATTCAATCATTATCTTTGAGTCCCCAAGTACCTGAAGCTGTGCAATATCAAGTCTTATGGCTAAGGTAAGGTGGCCCAAGCACCAAGAAGTTCATCCCTCATGTTCGAACCACAACCGCAGTTGTAAGTCCACCTGTAGATAGTAGACTCACCACTCTTAATTATACCACCTGCTCCACTCATCTTACCATTGTTTTGCGACGCACCATCAAACCAACCAACATTTGAAAAAATTAAATCAGGCAGTTTTCGAATCCTTTTGGGACAATAAGTAGTATGTGCACCAATGTCTATCTTCAGCCCATGGATCTGTGCCAAAGCCCCCTGTATAGAAGGTATAGATGATTCGAATAAATATTTATTTCGAATCAGCCATATATTCCAACAGATCACAACAGGTATGCAACCTGAGTTTTTCTCCATCTTCTACTAGTTGTCGAAGCACTGTATCAACGTACTCTCTCCCCAAATAGTATTAAGCTTGTAATCAATGGCCATACATTTCCAGATCTCAAGGGTGAAAGGGCAGCAGGCCATGATATGGAAAGTCGTTTCCTCCTCTTTAAGGCACAAGGAACAAATGCTCGGACCTTCCCAGCCTCTCCTTCTCAAATTTTCCCAAGTAAGGACTTTATTTTCCAGCAAAAGCCAAAAAAGCAGCTTTAATTTTAATGGAATCTCCCATTTCCAGAACGTCCTTCGCCAACCCGTGGATGTGATCGTCCAGAATTCACGAGCAAGGGTAGAATAAATGTTTTTGACTGTCAATAACCCCGAGTGGTCTCCTCCATTCCAAATGAGAATATCATCTACAGGTAGTACCTGAATACCCGAGGAAATAAGAGCTTTGCAATAAGTAGCCCATTCTACCGCCAAGGAACTAGTAAGCCCCAACTCCTCACAAGTTTTCCATTGTGTTGTAATAAATCCACAGGTGTGCTGCGCCAATGCTTGGTATAGCAAATTTATATTACAAGCTTTCAAAGATTCTTGTAACTCACTAGAAAGGAGAGAGGACCTGTCCAAACCCAGGATTTTATCCAACCCTACATAAATAGAATGACCATTCCCTGGCTGCCAGCTAATCCAACGTGTGATAATAGGAAGGGATTTCATTAGGTTTTTCTAGACTTGTGATGCCCCCAGTTGGTTGGGCGATGCATATCTCAACCAAGTTTCCACAGATTGATGAGGAAGATATTTATCTTTCACAACATTATGCCAAATCCCATCTTTAAAAAGAGCACGCCATAATCAATTTGCAGCCAAGGCACGACTAAACAGAAAAATATTTCTAAAGCCCCACCCACCACGATCCTTAGGCTTGGCCAAGGTCTCCCAATTGCATAGATGAATCATTTGCTTATTCCCCCCTCCCGCCCAAAGGAAGTCAAACATAAGCTTTTGAATCTTTGTCAAAACTTGTACTGGTACCGCCGCCAAAGCCATCCAATATACTGACTGAGTTTCCAAAACTAATTTAATAAGGATATAATGGCCACCCAACGTCAACCATGTTGGGTGTAACACCCTGTTTCCCCCAGATTGTAAATATAACTGAACTAGCCAAGGACTATGGCAAAACTCATAAGTATGAATATGTGATGTAAATGATAAATTGAATATTATTGAAGTTATTGCAGAACTGCTGAGAGGGGATGTGC